>JAVLVB010000879.1:1914640-1928762 GCA_032876305.1 Orestias chungarensis | reverse complement strand
GAAATGGTCAGTCCGTGTTGGACAATTCCCATCACGGCTTTCCACAGGGAGGCAATTACAACCCCCCACTCCCAATTTATGTACACTCTCATATTGGATACGATGTGGTTCACCTCTTTCTTAGTTCTTCCATTTGCTGTATATCTCTGAAAAGGAAAATAAAAAATTAGGGTCTGGCAGTTTTGTTCAGGCCTGTACTCATAAATGGATGCTTTTGGTGTCTGGATCATAAAATTTTCCATTTTATTGTTTCTGAAGCTTTATACCTGATATCACACAGTATGGGGTCTTTTTTTCCTCACTACCGGAGGAAACGAAAGGACTAAACGTTTCTTGTTTTAGGTCATTTTTTAAAATTTGTATACATATACCGTGGATTATAGTCTGTCAGGTCTGTTAAGTTTACTAGAATTGTTTAGATATTCAAAATGCCATCTTCTTATTGGACGTATTTAAAGTACTTCAACCTCATGTCTTTGGTTAAACATTGACAATAGCAACTGCAAAACATTGATTTTGTCTTTAAAACACAATGTAACAAATATGATATTCTTACGGTTGTTATCCATTTCAAATAACTTGATAATCTTTTCTCGTGTTTCCATGTTGTAATTGCGTCTTCCTTTCCGAGTGGTCGTTTAGCTTGTGTTAAGAAATAAATCTAACTTTCTAGTTGACATTTCTGCCTTTAAACAACATTTTCACAAGATTATTTCCTTTTGTTAGATGTTAAATTAGATTAATGTGTCACCTTCAGACTTCTGGACCTTAAGATGAACCAAAGATATACAATGTGATCCTTTTTTTTCATTTTTATAAATGTCAATGAAAGTTTTTCTCTTTTTAAGTCCAAAGGCTCTTTTTACTTTTGTGACAAAATCCACAAAATATGGGAAGAAGAATGTATTTACATGTGGATTGATAACCTAAGATTGTTATACAGTTTTAAATAAGGCTACAAAGTATTTTGGGATGGATAGTAACCCAAACATAAGTTTAAAAAAAAGAATGCATTCAATTTACTCCCATGACATCTTAAAGCTGTACAGTTCCTTGTTTTCCTAGAGACTCGATGTAAAATAAAAGGAACATGTACTAAAGGCCGAATAACGACTTAAAACCAGTTTCCAGGAAACATCTGTCAGTTTCTGATATTTTTGAGCCGAGGTTCAGAAAGGGTTACCTACAGAAACGGCTCGGGTCTTGTAAGATTTGCAAGAATAACTCGTGACTGATGCCGTCCATCTTGCAAGCCTTCAGATTTTCTGCTAGAGGCCAAAACGCAAAAAGGTCTGACTTATCACCTTCGCGGTGAGTGAGTCACTGCTGGGCTTCAGGGATTTAAATGAGCAACAATACTCTGTCAAACACAGCCTTGCTCTGCTTCACCAAACTTGGGTTTAAAAGATAAAAATCACCAGAGTTGCATTTTCAATATACTGTACAAATTAGGATTGGATGACACTAATTCCAGATTATTTGGAGTGTATAAAAAAAGCAACAAAATCTTTTAATTTGCACAATAATTTTGCATCCAATGTTAAATTCCAGAAACATTAATATGAAAATATGTTCAGTAAAAAGTTTTTACATTTAAGGCATTTAATCCTTTTGTTTTGTCTAATTATTCACTCTTCACCATTTACAGTTTTAATCTTTTGATTAACGTAAAAAAATAAAACTATTAGACCAGTCATTGTTACAGAATTTAATGCTGAGAATTAATAAGATTTGATCAAAATGCTTTTTATTTCTAAATAAGTTTATGAACTTAAATATGCATCTATATCCTAACTTGACCCTAAAATAGTGCCGACTGAAAATGCTTAACAGTAATCTCTTAAGTTTAATTATGTAAATGTTCTAACGACAAGTACGCGGAAAAAGTAGCAGGAAAATTGCTCCTAAACATTTAAAATGGTTGAAACAAAAGAGCTAAAACATGACTTTTTCCTTCTATGACTTCTCAATGAGTGGCCGTGTAAAGCCATAGGAAGCAGAGGTGTAAGGGAAGGTCTTTGTCTTAGCTTGCTTAGCAGCAGTGCACGGCAACCTGTGGGGCTGCACATTTTGACCATTGATGTGGCTTAGTTAATTTACACAAGACTAGAGACAGACGGACTCTAATTATGGAAGATTTTATTGTTTACTGGGTGTAGATGCAAAATACACTAAAACACTTCCATATCATCAATCCATTTTTCAACACGCTTATCTTCCCACATTTATATCTATTTTTTAAATATAAAAAAGATTAAAAAAATAAACACACACACAAACACAGAGTTACAGGACAATGGGTAATCATCACAATGACCTTGTTACCTTTTTTGTTTTCATTAAAATTGACTCAAACTGCTAACCAAGTTCTGTTTAAATGTGTTTCTTCTCCTCTTTCACCACATGCTTACTAAAGATTAGGGATTGATACTTAAATAAGTGTGTGACTAGTTTGACTTATTTGGATCCTTTAAGTTTGTATCAATTAGTTTATTTGGCTAACTTTAATAACTTTGGCTAACCACTTTCAAATGATTTTATGTTTTAGATAAACCGTAAATAAGTTCAGAGACAAGATTTTCTGTTTTTAGTCATTTGATCTGTCATTCATGTCTGGAATACAGACTCTGTGAACATGTGGAAGGAAAAAACAAAACACATGTAATGTATTGATTTGAAGGTTCATTGTGCATCAAATTTTATTCTGGCACAATAGTATTGTTCTGCTGTTAGCTTTTTGTTGGCGCATCATAAATCCTAAATCATTTTAAACACTAATTCATAATGATAATAAAAACACTACTTGAGAGAAATTAAAAGTACGTTTTGAAATCTGTATTCTGTGTTTGCTTATGCTTTGGGGTTTGCTCCGCATTATTTAGACGGGATCAAATTGCACTGCAAGAAATTTGATGTAATGAGGATTTTAGTTTAATTGTAGTTTATATAACTGTGGTTAGATCTGTGTATAAACTGCCTTAAAAATAATTTTTTCAGTAATATTTCAATATTCAAATGATCTGTTCAGAAATATTGAAATTTAAAAAAGTCACAAAGGAATTCAGACTCAGCCGTCACTTTGTTCGCCAGATGGCAGAATGAGCTGTTCTTGCTCTTAAACTCTTCTGAGTTACTTTGGGGTTCTGCAGCCGTCTGTCAGGTTGTCTTAGCAGACATGGTAGATCTGCAGGGTGGAGACGGCTTCAGATCTGTGAGGAATGTCAAGGATGGAGGGATGGAATGACATTAGAAAGATGGTGCATGCAGAGGTAACTGGGTAGCAGGGAAGTGTGATCCAGGACACCGCCTCTCTCATGCAGTTCGCCCATGAGACCACTCTGGTAGCAAAAAGCAGTTCAGCTAAAAATACTCGAAATTGACATATGGAGCTTTGACTGTGCAACCATCTTTGTTTGACAACCTGATGAGTTTGCATGTCTGTCTGCTTCAGAGCTCATACAGCCTGAATGTACTATGTGCAGCTCATTTACAGTGAAGATGATTTGTTTTCCCTGACAGACAGGTGGAGGACATCTAAACAGGCAGCTATCACCTCATTAACTGCTCTAATTGATTGATGATGGTTAACACCGTGGAAAGGCAAACTCTAAATTTAAAATCCTGCAAGGTGATGCTTCAGCGTACACTTTTAATTGCATGGTAGAAAATAGAAAAACAATTGAAGTGGCCATGTTGCTACACAGGCCGAAACTTTTTTTATTTCTTATAGTTTAAAGATGCATTTTCTACTTTTAAAGTGTGAAACGGCGCTGAACAGAAAGTAAGACTGAGGATGAAAAAAACTCACTGCTCTACCTTGCTACTTTTTACACCAGAACTTAAAAATATATTGACATTTTTGAGGTTAAGTGGAAGGGTAACAGTCTATTTCTACCTATTATTACTGACTTATAAGTTTGCAATTATTTATCGCCTTTTTGGAGCTCCAGTAAACAGAAATCTTTCTGTAGGATTGGACATTTCTGCATATTTGCAAAGACAAATTTGTAAAGCATAAATTATACAGACATTAAAGTATAGACATTTTATTCTGTAACGCCATCAGGTCGACAACATATTTTACAAAATACTAGATAATGATAATGTAGATTACCACGCTTGTTTATAGTATAACATGATCATCAGCAACGATGATAGTCAACTTTCTTTTATTAACAGAAATCGAATTGATGTTTGTCATCCTGTCTTCAAAACAATGAATCAGGAATACTTTATCAGGTTTTAACCACCATTTTTTGTCCTTTTTGAAGTAACTTATAAGGAAACAATGTTTTAAATAAGCAGAATACAAATAAAACAGCTCAAGGTATGAACTGTCTCCAAGTCAGATCTTTAAAAAAAAGGAAAATTACTTAAAGCTGCAGAACCTAAGAAGTGTGTCGTCATTCAGTTGATCGATCACATATCAAGCTTTTAGCTAATATCTCTATAGGAGCTCTTCTTGACCCCACTGTGCTTCATGTTTTTCATGAATCAGAAGAATACATTACCTTCTTGGCATGCTGCTGAGAGCTCCAAAAGCTTATTTATTTAAGTCAGGTCTGCGGAGGAAGTAAAACACCTAAAACTTTCAGGGCAGGATTGAAAGCCACTCTCTATGGGATTAACCTTGTTGGTGGTAGAAGACTTTTCTGTCTTTTTATGCCCGAATGATTCATGGGTCAGAGTTAAGTGGTTCGGGGAAAAAACAGCTTTGGATGATAACGCTGCAATTTGCATCAACACACCTCCCTGGAAGATTGGCAATTTGTAGATGCACAGAAAAAGTGTGTTTATACTGGAACCAATTTCCCTTCACCTGGGAAGCATACAGTAACATGTTGGGTTACTTTTTCTCCCGTCCTTTATAAACAGTCATATGAGTCACTGAAAGCAATCTGAATGTGGTTTCAGTGTCGGTGGGCGACTGTATCTAATAGGTCATACACCCAAAAGTTACTGTCGATTAAAACATGGAGAAGAGATCCAAGATATCATGTTGGTGAATTTTTTTAGAACGAAACATGTGGATCCATTACACCAAGTCACTAACCCTGCTAATATAACTTGCATTCATTTTAGTAGTTTCAGTCTCCTAATCTAATTAATCTTTATGGTATCATGAAAATATAGAATATTTAACACTAGCTTCGTATAAGCTGTTCTTATATAGGTTACACAAACATGCACCCTCCCTGTCTCCTGCCTCCCTCACCTCATTAACCTCGTCTCGGCCTGTTTCCCTTCCAGGCGATCCACCTCTGGGTTTCCGTGACGTTCTGCTGCGCGACGGCCCCGAGGGCTTCGCCAAGGCTGTCCGGGCTCACCAGGGTCTTCTGCTAATGGACACGACGTTCCGGGACGCCCACCAGTCGCTTCTGGCGACGAGGGTCCGCACTCACGACCTGAAGAAGATCTCGCCGTTTGTCAGCCACAACTTTAGCAACCTCTTCAGCCTGGAGAACTGGGGGGGTGAGTTCACTTGTTTTTATTTTTAAATTTTTTTAAACTACAGATTCAAAGATCTGGCTTCCCTCGTTGCTTTAAACGTTGGGGTTTGAATGTGAACGTGGTTGAACAAAACCAAACATTTCTCTTTTTTTATGCCATCAAAAGAAAACTGTCCGGTTTTTATCAATGGCAGATTGATCGGTGCAGCAATAATTCACTTGCTTTCTGTGGAGTCTTCTCCGCATAACTGAAAGAACGAAGTTAAATTCAGGGCATAATATGAATAGTTAGAGAAACAATAGATTTTCTGGCTCGATTGATGAAGATGTTCGACTCTGTTATTTTTGCATGAACTGTGAAAAATCTTTATCTTTCAACTCGACAAACGACAACAAAAAATCTCTGTTCGGTGAGTTTCCACAAAGAAAGCGATTAGACCTTTTCCCTCAGCTTAGTCATTGCAGAAATTCACTTGTCAATTAAACTTCACAAACCCCGAACAGCCCATTGATATCTGAGCAGAAGATCTAGTTACTCTAAAATTGGTGCGTCAGGTTTGAGCTGCTTCTTTATCCATTAAATTTGGGTTTGCTTTGTGCCCGTTTTATTTTTTTCTCCAGTTTGAAACCTGCAAACTCTTGGCACAAGTCTTCAGGTCGAAACATTTAATGTGCAGTTACTGTAAAAATACTCTGAGGAATTGCTCTTTTGTTGTTTCAAGAGGAAAACGAGAGCTAAGCAACGGCCTTTCTTCTTTCTGCTTTTTATACTTCAGTGCTTGACTCATCGTTAGATGGCAGCCGAACAAACCAACGTTTTGTTTTTGTTTTTAAATGAGCGATTTTAATTTCTTTCGGCATCAGACGTATGAGAGTTGCATGAAATGACACATTGTTATATAGATTTGATGTAA
Source organism: Orestias chungarensis (assembly GCA_032876305.1). NCBI lineage: Eukaryota > Metazoa > Chordata > Actinopteri > Cyprinodontiformes > Cyprinodontidae > Orestias > Orestias chungarensis. The sequence continues at coordinate 1,922,398 of JAVLVB010000879.1, read as the reverse complement.
ATTAAACTAAAAACCAAACGGAAAATCATTTTTTTAGATGTTAATATTAGCCAAGTACCTTAAACACTCATTTATGGTGATGCTGTGGGCAGAAAGAATCTCCACTAGCACTCAGTTTTACTAAAAATCTGAGTCTTTTTTCCCTTAGTAGAGATGATTTGAACTTCTTGTTCTTTTCTTTAACTCCTCTGAGCTTTGAATTCATAGTTTAAGTGTTTTTTGATGTTAATAAACTCATCCTATCCTTACAACTGTTTCACTTACCTGGCCAAAGGTTTGAAAAAATAAATAAAATTAAAATCTTTACACATGGGCTCCATCTAAAACCATGAATGTCACATCAACCAAACAAGATGCACTTAAATAAATGTTGGACCAAGTCCTTTTTTTTTCTAACATCAGCTTTTTATAATTCAGGAAACATTAAACAGCTGTGACTAAATATAAAACAGGACAGAGAGTTACTGATGTGCGTCTTATTATATTTTATAAACCAGTCTCGAACGGTAGAATTGCTTTAAGGCCAATAAATATCTTTTAAAGTTTTCCACATCCTCCAGGAAACTACTCTCTGGTTTTCAGCCAAGACCGCGTTAAGATTTAGTTTCCCATTATTATTTTTTAATAAAGGTTTAACACAACCTAAAAGCTCCGACTGTGAGGGTCATGGATCTGTACTGCTGTGTGTCTGGGTTTCTGCTCAACAGGACGGAGGGATAAAAGTTTAAAAGCAGCCTGCTCACCGTGGTGCAATCTGTGGGGGTAACTTTACAGATAAACGGACACACACTGAGACTTTTAGCAGTTTTTGTCCTACTAATGTTGTTATTGGTCTACAAACAAGAAACCACTGCAAATGTGTAGACCTAACAGCTGTCAGCAATACTTCATCTCAGTCTATGATTGGCATGTTTTGTTAAACTCTGTATATCTTTTAGAGTTGATGTGTTTGTACAGTGCATGGCTAATATGACATGAACCTACATGTGTAGAAAGCAGAAGCTTGGGAAAGCAGAAGGTGGAAAGAACTGGTGTCCTTATTCGATGAATTATATTAGCTTGTATCTAAGCTATCTATGCTTGTAGTTATCATGCAGAGAACAGTGATCATAACTACACTGTCTGCTAACGAAGTAGCAAAGAAGTAGGAGCGATTGTCTGACTAGCTATAGTTATTAGGATGAAAACATTTCGGCTAATTACACAAATGGCAAGTTTGCCGTGGTTGCGTGAATCTGGGGGGGTTCAATATGAGCAGTTAGTCATGCAATTGTCCCTGTAAGTCAAAAGAAAATTGGCGTATATATAATGCTCATAAAAAGTAAAATACAGCATACAGAGCTCCAACGAGGAGAAAGAATTTCAGTACATTGAAAATTCATATTTAGCATCCCTTAATCCACACAGTCATTCAGACATTTACACACAACTATATACAGTAAATGATTAAATGTAAACCTCTACGTTCTAGGGATGTCCGTCAAACCTCAACTTCAAAAACATAACAAATTGCTCATAATTAAAAATGGATACATATTACTATAACTCAAACTGACCATGAACAGTGTGGGTTGTCTAACTTGTAACATCTAGAACAGTGTTATGATTAAGTTAAAAATGTCTGCAACACATTTTTTACTAATGGATTATTTTGTTCTCTTTTTAATTATTGCACTCTGTTTGAGAAGTATCACTTAATCGAGACTTTTCTAACATGACAATCTGTAAAACTAATAGAAGTATGATTATCGGGTAACGGATCAATATCTGCATCGAATCAGAGGTGAAATAATTTTATCGAGACACACTTAGTGGAGAGCAAGCATGTTCAAACTTCTTTAACTGAGTATTTGTGTTTGGCCTGTTATTGTGGATCCTAAGGTATTTCCACAGCAGAGGGTGAATCCTAAAGCGGTTCTGGGTCTGTTCCAGTTTTTCCTTCCAGTCAGACGTGTAAGTTAAACATGGAGACCTTCTAATTAGACGAGTCTGGGACAAAGTCTGTGAGCCTCTCCTCTGAGCTCCCTCCAGTTGAGAGAGGGATCACATTAACGGAGCTCTGACTGTCAAAGCTTTAATGAGACTCAGTCTGATGGGACATTTAACTGTTGCCATCACTTCCAGTCAGAAATATCTGAAGGCCTGTCGGATTTATTTTTTAAATTTTTTCCAATTTATAGATGACAAGTATTATATTCAGAGTAAATGTTTAATCCTCAATCAGATCGGATTGTGACAATGGTAAAGATCAGAGAGAGAGAACAGAAGGTTAACAGTTAAAATAAAAGCAACTATTGCAAACTGGGTATTAGAAGAAGAAAGAGTGAGGAAAAGGGGTCAGATTGTCCTCTAGCAGCACAAGTATAGAGATAAACCAGGATAACCCTACTCGGGTTGGCGAAAGGTTAATCTAGAGTTTTTTCACCAGCACTGTGCATGCTTGTCATTTATTTGACCATTTAATTCTCAGACTGCCTTAGTCCACAGTAAACGGACAGGATGGGTAATAAGGAGAAAGGTCTGGAAAACTGCTGCATTAAAATCGCCACCGTTTCTTAAAGTTGGACTTGCAATTTACTTCATTCAACGTACATTTCTCCAGAACCTGTGGAGTCTCATGATCTCACCAGACTTTTAACCAGATCCAGGAATAGGTGCATATGCAGACGTATAAAAATTCAGTCGGGGCCTCCTTGGGCCTGCAGCAGTACAGACTCTGATAACGTAGTTCACAGTAACCTGGTCTGTTCCTTCATGCAGCCATGATAAAAGGCTGAGTGACAAGAATAAAGATCTTATTTTGTTTGTCAGACTCTTTCAGGAAAAGCTCGTGTCTGAACCGTCCTGGTTGTTCGGTTTGACAGGAACATCTGTTGAAGTCTAAACAGGCTTTCGTCTACATGTGGAATAAAAAAACAGGATACATATCCACTTGTATGACAGATGTGCGCGGCTGAATTCAGATGCGAGATGCCACATTACAGTTCAGCAAAAGGATTGATAATATGAGCTTTTGCGCATCAGATTCATTTGTTTTGCTGAGCAGCAACAAATGTAAGAGGAATGAGAGTCTCTGGAGACGTGCGTCTTCCTATATGTGACTGAGCCAAAATGCACTTAAACTATCAAAGCTTTTCTACAGACAAGTCCATGCTTAGTCTTCCTCTGTATTTTTGTTTTAGTTTAATAATTTAGCCATGTAAGGAAAAATATATTTTTCAGGTTTGTTTAAAAGTACAATCTTAAATCTTCAAACAAGCTCTTAAACATGAATCATCGATTTCTAAACGTTTTATTGTGCTTTACTGCTGGTGTGATAAATTACAGCTTAAAAAGTTGTGCGTTAATCAAGTATTTTTGATTCCGAATAAGTTCAGAAAACCATTCAGTCTTTATTCCTTGTTTGTTTGTTTGTTTAAGGACAACAAATGTGTTGAAAGAAAAATTTAACTTCGTTTCACATTGTCAATCTTTTTCTTTTTTAAAACCAGCCTTGGGTTTGAAAACATGCCTTTTTAACTGAGGCTATTATCAGTGTCAAAGACATTTATCAAAATGTTGTTGTTTTTTTGTATGTTTTTATTGAAGACATAAAAGCCTTTGCTAGGATGAACCCACCTGCTTTTTTTAGTTGAAAGAAGAAATGTTTGTTGAAGGACAAATGATGTGCTCAGATACATCTAAGATGGACTTTTTTTTCATATTTAAAATAAATACAGTCCTTGAACCAATTGTGTTATATTTTTATTAATTTTATTTGTAGATATATGGTGTAATATTAAATAACAATCAATCTGAAAGTTTAATTTTGGGTAACGTCACTAGCATTACACTTACACAGTAGGTAGGTTTTTTCTTCTTGACCTGGCACAGTTATATCCAGTAAAAAAAAAAAAGATTTGTGCCACTTTTATGTCTTGTTTTAAATCATATGCGGAAGATGGTTGGTTTTACAATGTTTATAATGAGATCGGTCATACGACCCGTTTGTTATTGACATCAAGCATGCGGCATAAATCTGGATCAGAAGAGGCCAGGCATGGTAAATCGGAACGTCAAAACAGTGGATGAAGCGAGCAGTGCTGACTTTAGTGTTCCTTTTTTTTTGGCTTCCTTCATCCTAAGATGTTACATTAAACTCTGATCCCATTACTCAACATCTTTAAAGCTGAGCCGAAGGCATTTGTATCCATCGCTACCTCCATAAACGTTGCACTGCTGTGTGGGACGTCTGTTTTTCTGTGCATGCGGGTTGCTTTACTGTTTTAAACCATTCATGCGCAGTCGTATTTACTTTGTAGCTTAAAGAACAATCCACAAAACAAATCAAATTTAAGAAAAAAAAATTAAATCAAGCTTTGTTCTGTATAGAAAAAGCAAACCTTGAAATCGGTCAATTTTCTAGAAACCCATTTCTTATTCCTTGAAAACCCTAAAGATTGAACATTGAGCAATTGCTGGGAAAATAAATTATCACTCAATTGACTTGAGGATTTCAAACACTGATTAGACAACATCACGGTGAAAAGTTCATTTACAGTTTGTGTTGCCCTACGGTGTCAGCTTAGAGCCTACATACACCTCCTTAAATCACTTAATGATGGCAGGAGCAACATCGTCTGCAATTTTCCAGAGACGATATCCCTAACTCAATTATCACAGAGTGATCAGAGAAACTGAACGTTTCTCATTTCCGCTGGCTTCACCGGATCACTCAAGGGACGTAGAGGACATTTGAATATTGATTGCCGTTCCATGACACGTTGTCCCCACCAATGCAGTGATTTTTGTTTTTTAACACTTCAGTGGTATTGGACGGGGAATGTAGCCTTCACATGTTGCTTTGATTGCTCGGAGGCAGAATGAATCCTTGAAGAGATTAAACCTGTGAAAGCCCTTTGAGGATTAAGTCCCGTCCAGATATAGCGCTCCTCACTGCTGTGTGGAAGATACAGTAAAATGAACTAGGTCACACTATGCATCTATTCAGCTCCTTGTGTTTTGAGCTGTACCAGCTTGCAAGGCAAAGGCGCAGGAGTCGATGCTTTAGTTGCTGCTTTGTCATGAGAAAATGGTTTCTAATTCCAGAGTTTGAAGAGAGAAGCTGGATCAATTAATCCGGTGAAATCTCAGATGACATAAAAATTGACCAAGCAGTAAAAGTATTACATTATTAGGGATTGCAGTCTTGGGCAAAAAATGGAGATAATTGTGTTCATTATTCTTACTTAACCCAGCGGTTTGATTTATACACACATTTCTACATCTGAGACTTCAGGAATGTGGGTATATATTGTCATTTGTATATATTGTCCCAAAAAGTGGGAATACTTTAAAAGGCATATTTAGATCTTTACACCTATTCCTTGTAAGTTATGCCCAAAGTTGAAGTGATCACAAAAGATTTAGAGAAAAGAGCATTGGAAAAGATGATTTTACATACTTGAAGATGGGAGCTTATTTTGATGGGTGGCAAAGAAAAATTAATTTTTGATTTTAGATGTGAGCACATCCTATTCATCAAGGCATTAATCTGGTGAGGGGGAGAAAAATTTGAAGAAATGTCGACCTAAAACCATGAGTTTTTGGATGTCTGCTCCTGTTCTGACCAACATTCTTATTTTCTGTTGTATCCAGCATGAGCTCTAATATCTCTAAACCACTGTGTAAACAAAACCCTTTTTTTATTATTTTTTTAGGCTAAAAACTCCTAAGTGTCTTTAATTTAACTAACTCTGACCAATTGTCATTGTTTGACATTAATTATTAAAAAAAAATGCATTTTCATTTCATAATATGTACATATGAGCTATTCAATAGAAAGATACTTTGTTAATCCCAGAGGGAAGTTTAAAGCATCCAGTAGCAGATGACGTATTACACACAAGTTAAGTATAAAAATAAAGCAGTAATATGTAGAAATGTTTGAGTTTTAGCTGATGAAAATCCCACAGCAGCAGTAAATTGTGTGGAGAAACGGCGTCTGTAACATGTCTTAAGCATGGCTACACTCCCCCCTACATTCAGTTTTTGTGGTTTCAGCCTAAACTATTAGCACCGATTGTAAAATAAGTTAAAATATTGACATTGATATTGACGATCTGTCACTTATTTGGCTCAGACACTGAAGAGGACAAAAAAAACAAACACCGCTTCATCTCATCACTAAATAACCATCCAGGGGGAAAAGTTTGAAGCATGTTAAATAATTTACTTTCATAAACCTTTTATACTAACAGATGATGCAAAACAAACATACAATTTCTTACACGAGAAATACTAGAAAAGGAAGCTCCTGTCACAGTGACATGTTTGTTATCCTCCTAATTGTTTCTATTGAAGATCCTGTTTGCACAATCCTCAAGCAGAACCTTCTCAAAACAAAGAAGCTACTGTCTAATTTTTCATTTTTTTAACCTCACCTTGTCATTCATATGCGTCTTGTGAGAACAGTTTTTAACTTCACATATGGTCGTGTGCATTATGTCGAACCAAAACATGTTAAAAAAAAATACTGTAAAAAGGCTTATTGTTACCAGGTTTTGCATTTCTGTCAAAAAAATATGAAATTTTCCCCTTTAATGGAAATGGCACACCTTTGTTTTTTTATTCTTGAAACATTGTATATTATGCAGGAAGCATCCCAGAATATGTGGTCTCTCTCATTGACTGCCTATCAGTTTTCTAGGCCGTCGTGGGTATATTGCACTTGTTTCCATCTGGTTTATTTTGGCCCGCGTTCACAGCAGGACTGAGGCTTCCTGTCCGTCCAAAAGGAATCAGGCTGCGCTTTGCGTTTCCCGCCTGTGGGACCGGCTGTCACTCTTCATTCACGTTATCAAATCATGAGGGTAGATTCTGCCATCTCGCATGAATTCCCCAACTTTTGCCCCCACGTCGGGATATCTCACGTGCAGCGAAACGATAATACAAATATGTTTAACATCCACACCGCTCCCAGCGATTCCCAGTCGGATTTTTTTTCTTCGAGATGCTGATATAGGCTGCAATTTTAAATTAGGAGGGATGTAAATTGTATGAAGAGGTTATTTTATCTTTTCAGCATTGCTCATAAGAGCAGCCGTAGTGCTCAGTATTTTCCTCTGTTCTCACGTACGAGTGCCCAGAAAATGAAATTTAATGATGACAGTGTTGGATCAGCAGAATGCCGCTGGAGGCTTCAATATTTGCGGCTGATATAATAAACTGGTATAGGAATTCCTTATCTACTCCCACAGAAAGAAAAATGAGAGATTGCTGCTATTTTTTTTTTCCTCCGCTCTTCGTCTCATTCACTGCAACATTTTTAAAAAAATTTCCTTTGAAAAGAACTGAAATATAATCGCATTTTATACGAACATCCATTATCGCTGTGTGTTTGTGCCATGTGGGTGTTTGTGGCACACGAGATAAGTTTTGAAGTATCGCCCTCAGATTCTGAAATTGACATCAAAGTCATGATGACAGATAAGGATGGAGATGAAAGCCTAAGCTTCGTTTTTCCTTCCGCTCGTGTGTTTGTGTAGGGGCAACTTTTGATGTGGCCATGCGGTTCTTGTCCGAATGTCCGTGGAAGAGACTCCAGGAGCTGCGAGCTTTGATCCCAAACGTCCCGTTCCAGATGCTGCTGAGAGGCGCCAACGCTGTGGGCTACACCAACTACCCCGACAACGCCGTCTTCAAGTGAGTCACCTCAGGCTGTTTATCTGAACTAGTTACATTTTTAGTTAGTTTTGCCCTTTTGTTTTCCGTTTTATT
>JAVLVB010000879.1:1897417-1914540 GCA_032876305.1 Orestias chungarensis | reverse complement strand
TTTTTTTTTTTTTTTTTTTTTTGCCGACAGTAAAATATTCCCACATCTTAATGGTTCCACACCCATTCTCGACAGTAATTTCACTATTCTTGAGTTTAAAAGCATCTGTTTAGCTTCCAACAAACTTTGTGGGAATTTGTCCAAATTGTCTCAAAAGAATTGAACCCAGGTTTGATCATTTTAACCTAATAAAAACCATAACAGTCACATCTCCCTCCACTCAGTTCAGCACCAATGAAATAATTAAAATGGATCTAATGCCTAGGAGTTATTTACTATAGTATTAACGTTCTAGTTTATATTAGTGTTTAAAGGCAAGACACATTTGTGTCCATTTATTTCATGTACAAAACAATTACAAGTGCTCTACACAGCACTTTAAAGCGCCTGCTAAATACTTAAGTTTAAATGTACTTCAAAGCCTAACATATCCTCTTTTCTGTCTATCTTGTCGTTACTTGATCCAGCTCTTACTACCCTCAATAAACAAGATAAGTGATCAGTCACAGTTGGTCTAAACTAAAGAGTCAATTCTTGACCTTTTGAGTGAGCGCTCTCTTTTAAACCCAATCTCAGAAATTGAGATTTTTAAACATTAGGATGTGATTGGAATCAAACGTCTGAGGATCACAGCTGGCGAGGTGACACGGTTGTGGTACAGTTGTTTGATTGATCCTCAAGCTGGCCTGACCCGAACGCCTTAGAGAATCTGAGTCATTGTCAAGACAAAGAGGAGAGACTCCAGACCAAACGAGGAAGAAGACCCTAAGGCCTCCATCAAACCAATTTGAAAGGAGCCCCGATCCAGTATTGGATGCATAGGAATTAACATGCTTTCGGTTAAATTATGTATGTGTTATGTATATAATTTAATATTTAAAGTTTACGGGGGAAAAACTTGAGGGTTTTCTTTATGTTTAAGGTAAAATAATCACCTTAATTTAAATTTATCTATCAAAGTTTGCTGAATTACTTCATTTAAAGATCCAAAACTAAAACCAAAGGCATTACCAGGATTCCATTTGAGTTCTGCCCAGAAAAAACTGTGTTCACACCCTGGCTTCAAATGTTTTTATTCCCACTTTTTCTACGTAGAGCCATCTGCATCAAAGCATCCTCTCACAACTGAGCACCTCCATCAGTTTCTTTTAACCCTGCTGCAAACGATGATTGTAATTTTTAACAAAACATCAACTCAAATGAGTCTCTTAAAGCTAGCAGCTCCACTTCTGCATTATTTTTAAAATGTTCTCCTTTAGGGAGGTTTCTTTAAAAATGCTTGTCTAATAAGCTGCTATGTACAAAATTCTGTTATTTATGTGAAAATGTTAGTGGTAGGGATAGCTGGTCAACAATAATATTCCTTCACTTAAATCCATTTTAATTATTTCACTGGTGCTGAACTGAGTCGTCTTATTAACTGTTACAAAGAATTAAAAACCCTGTCCTTACTATAAAGGTTAGACAAGCGAAGGTTTTTCTGTCTTCTTGCATTGGAGTCACTTTCTGGTGATAATTGATGACTCTGAACAAATGACACAAGACCCCCATTTTTCTTGCCGTCTGCAGATCTTCTAACCTCTCCTCCGTGTGTGGGCGATGCAGTTTGAGACGTTCTCGGTTTTTGAAGTTTGCAGATGTTCGTCTGTTCTTTAAATATAAGTGAAACACGAAAGCCTTTCCAACACGCCGGCTTATATTCTTAATATACCTCCATATATAGGTTCCACAGTGTTTAATCAGGTGAGATTGTTTGATGTGTTCCTGTCGCGGCTATCACGCTCGCTGACTTGCACATCACTCACGCAGCTGCATGCCAGCGATGCACTTTGGGCCATAAATACTCCCGACTTGACGCGCTCGCACCTACGCCTCTTTTCCAAATGGATTCACCAGCCATCTCTGCTGTGGGATGCGCTGGCTCACGCACACCCACAGCCCCAGACATGTGAATCCAGTGGCTTGATATAAATGAGTAGTGGCTACTTTATGAGTAATGCTGCTGTCCCCTCCCCGAGCTGCCCTGCTGAATCACACAGAACTCCTTTTTCTTCCCCGTTTCCCGCCGTTCCCCACCCCTGTAACCCTAAAGCCGTTATTTATTCCCGCTGATGCCTCCCCTTTTTTTTTGGGATGTTTTCCTTATTACACACCTTGTTTTCCTCCCGCTACTCTAACTTTATCTCCCCCTCTTTTTCCCCTGTCCGGTTGAAAATGTGCACATCATTGTGATTAATGGATTTGATCCGTTTGCTTGGCTCCGCTCTCCATCCTCAACTACACTCTGTCACTGACTTCGCCCCGAACAGCTCAGCGCCAAGTAACCAGAACCGTCTTCATTAGCTAAACCAATGGGCGAATTTATTTAATATAATATAAAGTAGGATTTTACAGACAGGGATGTGTTAGCACCACTGCTGCTCTTCGCTGAGCCAAAGTCGAGGTAGTTTGTGTGGCTTACCATCAATTTTACTTAAAACTGAATAATGTGTCATGTATCGGTCTTTAAAGCTCACCTCAGATTCTCAATTAGATTTACATTTCTCCTCAATGGTGGAACAGTGCGGTCTTTGATGATGCTGCGTGCTTTACGCTGGCACTGGCTGTGGTAAATATCCTGGATAGGGAGGGACTTCTTCCAGTTAGGCCCTCTGCAGGACTTTCCAGATCCGACTGGTGCAGCTGATGTACCGCACTCTGAAGCGTCCTGTCAGCGCACTCATGATGAAGCACCTATTGTAGTCTGTGAGGATGTTGGTGTTCGTACCAAACTTCCTCAGCCTACTCGGGAAGTATGGAACTCTATTGGGCTTTCTATGTCATGAGCTTATGATGATTGGTAATCAAATATTCAGTTGATTATTCTGATGATTTATTGTATAATCTGATAGGAAAAATTGCATGTTTTCTTTTAACAGTTTTTTATTCAAGAATAGAAATGAGACTAAGAAATAATCCAGTATTGCATCATTTTTAGACTGTTTACTGCTAGTTGATAAGTGGACAACAAAAGGTGCTTACATGATTAGTAATTCTTTCTTTTATTTCTTAACAGAATTTTTAATAGAATTTTTAAGTGTTTAATGAAAGAGTTCCCACGGCATAATCTTGCCACCACCCTGCTTCAGTGTGAGGATGGCGTGTTCATTATTATTCCTTCTCTTGCATGTAGGCCAGAAAGTTATCTTTTTTCTGATCTGGCCAATAAAATAATCTCCAATGCATTTGCTTCCAACATGGACTCACCATGGTTACATTTACGAATAATTTGATTTATCTGGGCTTCTTAAATTAAAGGGGTTGAATTAAAAATGTAGATTATACTTGTCAGATTTAAGGAGTTGCAGGTTGTAATCCTCCATCAATGCTTTTGCATGCCGCTGTATTTTAGGTTGAGCCAGCTGTCGGTTCAGTGCCAACAAGTTTGTTGAATCATATTATGAAGCTAAACCTTCCTTTTCTTTTTTTCTTTTTTTTTGGAATGCCTAAATATTAATCGTGTTGTTTCATTCGGTCTCAAATAAAACCCCACCACTGAGCACGTGGTGTTGTATTAACAGCGGACTCGCACACATATATTGGACTGGTAATCGTCTTGTGGCACAAATAAACACCCCTGTTTATTGGCCGAAACAACGGCTCTGTGTGTGGGGGAAATATTGCATTCTGAGTAACACGTCTGCAGTATGCTCTCATCACAGTTATGAAAAACCTGATTAAGATATTGGGGCAAAGGCAATAATGAGGGATTTACTACAGCTGCTGGGATAATGACTCTTATGTACATTTGTCTCCACTTATTGCCGGCTCCTGCAGGATGTGTAAGCTGTCTGGTCATGAAAATAGTAATACTTTATTTACTCGGGTGTGTCAGTATTTATGGCTTATATGGGAAGAGATTATTGCCTTGGGGTTCAGTTTTGCATGTTGTCTGCTCATTAGGCACGTGTTTAGTCTAAATTTGCCTTCCCCCTCCATACAGATTCTGCGAGGTTGCCAAAGAGAATGGCATGGATATCTTCCGCGTGTTCGACTCCCTCAACTACATGCCCAACATGCTGCTGGGCATGGAAGCCGCCGGAGCAGCGGGTGGCGTGGTCGAAGCCGCCATCTCCTACACAGGCGACGTCTCTGACCCGATGAAGCAGAAATATTCCCTGGACTATTACGTGAAACTGGCTGACGAGCTGGTCAAGGCTGGGACTCACATCCTCTCTATTAAGGTGAGAAAATGAGAGGAATGTGAGTGCGGTGGCCGCATCCAGGTGTTGCTGTACTAGCTGTTTGCAACCCACATTGGTTTGTTGAAAATAAATTTAGTCTACAGAAGCAGAATCTTCCCACTGAGTCAATCTTCCCACAGACTAAGAAGCAGACAGAAAGATGGGAGTCCAGGCTATCAGATTATCCTTTCCTAGCGACAAACTCTGACATCCGAGAGCAAATTTTTTATCACATGAAAATTGTTTAATTATAAATGAACTAAGTTCTGCTTTAACCAGAAGAATCAGAACTACAAAAACAAGTTGATATATTTTTGTCATAGAAGAGCAAAATAAAATCAGTCAAGGGATCCACGCGTTTGTTTCCTTAGATAAAAAATAAAAGAGGAAGCAGCAGTTGCATGCAGGATTCTTAGCAATAAATCTGTAACATACAGGTGTAACATCAGCAAGAAACATCAGCCTAATACTGGAGTCTTCAACATTTCTGATCCTGAAGTGGCTATTTGCCCTCAATCTCAAATTAAAACTTGTTTAGAGCCACAAATGCTATGTGACCTTTCCGGGGTAAAAAGATAAACATCTATAGAAATTGTTATTCTTCAAGAACCTTTTCAAGAGTTTCAATTTTAAAATAATTTTAAACATGCATAAATAAAACCAAACGCAAATGAGTAAAAAAAAACTCCTGCATTTGTTTGTAAAACTGTATTTGAAAAGATTAGTTGGTTCTATATTTTTTGGGGAACAGGCAGAGTGGACGGTTAAGATCCTTTGGAGCTTCAGCTTACGAGCACGGAGAAATGTCTTCTGTTAAAGCCTGTTTCAAAAGCAGATATTTAAAAAAATTATAATACATGCATTTTTAAAAGGAAATTTTAAAAAACATCCTACTAAAAAGATAATCATTTTGAGAGTATTGTATTCAGTTGAACCCATATTTATGCAGTTTGCCATTTTTTTAAGTGATATTTGTAAACAGATTTTTTTTTTGCAGTCCTGTCCTTTGTTGGAAGGGTGTCGTGAACACAATTTTACTGTTCATCATAGTGGATGTTGGATAGGAAAAAGTGTTTTTTTAACTTTGGAAACAATAAAATACTAAACTATATAAATATAGATTCAACCTTTGCATACACATTGTAAATTATTCAAAATATTGTTGTTTCTGAAACCAGTCATTTCTAACTTTTGCTCCCGATAAAATCTGACCTGGAAAAGCGGTTATAAGAAATTCAGATCTCGTCATTTTATACGGATAGTTGAGTTTAGTTGAACAAAAGTGGACGCCACAATTTCCTACTAAGGTCAGAGTTTTGACTTTCTTTACGGAAAGCCCAAGAACGTCATTTCAGCTTTAAGTCAGGATGTTAAATGACTTTACGTCAGAGTAACTGCAAAGACAAATACTTTTCAAGTATTTGGAGTTATAAACTTGTAAATAACTTTTTTATTTCTGAAGGTTTTCAACATATTTCCTTCAAATGAATTGCATTCTGGAGCCTGTTAACAAACATAAAAAAACAAATATAGCTAACAAGTAATGAATATGTTCACTCAGGTTTGAGTGAATATTTTAGGGCAGAAATGAAAACCTCCCACTCTGCAGCAATCTTTGTGTCATCACACATAAAACAGTGGAACGTCCTTAGTTTATAAATACGGGTAAACGGCTTTGTGCGTTTAAAAAAAAAGAAAGTCACTTGTCGTTTAGTTGAGAACAACTTCTCAGCTGCAGGATAGTGTCAGGAGCTCCATTTTCATACTTTCATTGCAGCACACAGTCAATTTTCACATGCATCACGCCGGGCGAATGCTGTTTGTGAAAACGACGTGCAAGCAGGTGAAAAGATCAGCCTTGCTGCCCAGCTAGTGTTATACTTGAGAGAAATTAATTTCCCTTGTGACTGTAAAGCTATTATAAACCGGAAAAAAAAACAAGGACTCTCCTTTATAGTTCAATATTACACTATACAATAATGCTAGTGTACTGGACAGATTGTCCATATACCTACTTTTTCTTGCTTCTGTTCATCTATTACTAGGTTTTGAGTCAGGTGGGTTTACTGGCCCATGAAGCATATTAATATCATGGTCATTATAACAGATATTGGTATCTTTAGCAGTGTGACCTGGTGTGATCTCTTAATAAAACATGAAATTATCATCAAGCTTGTCAGAAGGACCCAGGACGGGCTTCAAAATAACCTGGTAGATGTCTGCGCTGACTTGAAACTTACTTTTGTTTAGGTGTGTCCCAATTTGATGCTAATAGGCAAAAAAACTATTATAACAGATTTTAATGGCTTACATCTAAAATAAATCAAGGAAAAATTCATCTTTTCTATGCATCAGCATCTTTTTGTGCTTGCGTGCTGTATTACAAAAGTGTCTGCCAGGAAAGTAACAATGAGTGTGGCTGTAGTTTGCCTTATAGTTTGATTAAAAACATTAAAGTAGTTCCCCATGATGGCAAAGAACCTGCAAAATGAAATACGAACAACCTCATTACGCATTTGAAGCATATTCACATTCTTTTAGGATTTTCTAACTATTTCATTCAATGTTACAACAGTTTTGTTTAGTTTTAAAATATATTGGTAACACTCCACATTATTGAGGTAATAAAATTAATTCATGCGGATATTGTGCTGAGTCAGTGTCGCTATCAATTCCGCTGCCTTTAATCACTCAATAAATGATGAAATGAAAACGTACATTCTGATGCTGAGGTGAAGATCTGATTTAAATCTAAGCAGAAAATGAAGACATTCAGAGTTGCATGTGTGAAGGTACAGCAGCTGATTGACCTGGAAACAACAGAGAGGGGACCAAGGAGTAACACTCAAAGCTTTCACTGCTGCTTCTGTATTAGGAGATTTGAACGCTTCTGCTTGCTTCTCTGTTTTTTCTCCTATATCTAAACTATGACACTTTTCTGGACTGAAGATAAAACTTTACTTGTAAATTTTTTATATGTTTAATTTGACAGGAGATCTCCCTCACATGAAAACAGCCTCCCTACAGGCGGACTGTCAGCGTCTCACAGTATTGACGTGTCCTCGTGTATTTCCCACTTCAGGATATGGCCGGCCTGCTGAAGCCAGACGCCAGCAAGCTTCTCATCGGCGAACTGAGGGACCGCTTCCCCGACATGCCGATTCACGTGCACACGCACGACACAGCCGGAGCGGGTGTGGCGGCCATGTTGGCCTGTGCCGAAGCAGGAGCAGATGTGGTTGACGTTGCTGTGAGTATTGACCGGATAGCTCTGAGTGGATGCTGGAGTTTTTCTGCTGGTTCGGTTTGCATTGGTGAAATGTCACAGAAAATTGGATGGAACAACTCCTGCAGCACAAAAAGTTTCCCTCGCTTTGTTCGATAAGTTCAATCTGGGCAGCCGCTTTAAGTATTTAACTGCTGGTTAGGTCTTACTTTGAGTTTCCCCATATCAACAGTATAAGCCTCCCTCAAGTTTTACTCCACATTAAGCATTAAACATAAAAGTAACCTTCAATAATATACTCTATATAAGCATTTTTAGGTTTTTCAATTTTAAAATATTGACGTCTGCACATCAAATATCGTTTGACCCGTGCATTCATCTTAACTAAATACATGCAACAAAAAGGTGTATGTGTGGTTTCTTTAAGAAAAGTGTTCACTGATTCCCCTTTAGGTCGACTCCATGGCTGGGATGACGTCTCAACCAAGCATGGGGGCCATCGTTGCCTGCACCAAAGGGACCAAATACGACACTGGTGAGTAAACTCTAAAGACGTTTCCATGTCGTCTATTAGACAGGGAGAATCTGTAAAACTGATTTAGGATCCTTTTTACAGAGAATCATAAAGCCATGCTAATCTTAATTACTGAATATGAAAGCCTACAGCAGCTGCTAAATGGGATTGATTGTTGTTTTAATTATGATCTGAGTTTGCGAAGAGGTTTTATTCATGCTCATTTTTAACCTTAATGGGAGCACTTCAACACAGACCCTTGATCTCAGTTTTTTAGGGTTAAAAACTTCTGCCTGTCCTTAATTTAATTTAAAGGAAAATCTGACCCATCTGACTCGGACTGTTGTCATTTTAAGATAAAGAAATACTGTCATTAGCATTGGTGTGGTTAGAGAGTTCTGAAAACATTGTAATGAGAGGTAGGGAGGAGCATGTTTCCATTCATCCATTAGTTTTTGCTTATCCTGTTTTGTGGGGAGCAGTATAAGCATAAGAGGCCTAGACTTACCTTTTTCATTCACTTCCTCTGGAGGAATCCCAAGGCATTCTCAGTTTAGCTGAGAAACCTAGTCCTTCAGTGTGTCCTAGCTGTCCCTCTGTGTCTCGTATCAAGGGGATGTGCCTGGAACAGCTCAGTAGGATGCATGATAACCAATCGCACCCTATCCTAATGGAAAAGCTCTTTAGAGGGAACTCATTTAAGCTGCTTGTACCTGTGATCTGGATCTTTTGGACAGTATCCAAAGCTTGTTAAGGTACACTTGTTGGAACGTATATCAACCGTGCCACACAAAACAAGCCGACTGCTTTACGGCATGTCACTTCCCCTGTTTCTTATTTTTAACATAATCGTATGACATTGTTTTACTGCATTAGATTGATTAGCTCATCGCTATTCATCATTCACACAGCCACTGGAAACAGACATGTACTTCAGTCCAACTGCAGGCGACCAGGAGATCAGATTTTACCACGCTATGCTCTGGTCATCATGGGAGTCTTCCTTCAGGCAAAACACTACCGCTTTTGTCCACACTGGCCAACAAAATCGACCAACTGAAATTTCTTTAGTGTTGCTTTAAGAAAGATATAAGCCAGTAGACTTTTCTGAAGGTTATTTATTAAAGCAAATAGGAGATGGAACCAAATGTGGTCATTAGAGGACCCAGCTCCAGGCAGAAAAGGGACAAAATTTAAAGCGAGAACGAGATTTATGTCTTTCGATATGTCTACACGATCATTATAGTGGGTCAGTGCTTAAGATGGCAGAAATGGTTTCTGTCCTAAATAAATACTCCATCAGATTATCAATTTGGATGGTCCAGACAATGTTCTGAGAAATGCACTGACCAGTATAACAAGAGTTATACTACATTATTTATTTTGCATACATTGTTTCAGTTGAACAACCTCAGCTTTTCTCTGCTTTCAAAGCAGTTCCTGCCCCGGAAAAAAGTATTCATACCTCTCTTAAAATGTCACCACATTGGATACTGGTTATGATATAATATGTCAATTCATCCCACTAATTGCGTCAGATGGGATTAAATCCGTTAAATTGTACACTAACTTTAAATTTACTCCCCGTGCTCTTATTACAGGGTGTTGTCATTTAATGAGACAGTTTGTTACATCACCAGTCTTGCATAGAAATAACTTGAGTCTTTCTGAAGCGAAACTCTGCTGCTTAGCGTGAAAGAAGAGAAATCGATCAGCAGATCAATGATGCATTTGTAATTATGGCCTTGAAGCTGGAGAGACAAGCATGTTCTGCTGAGTAATAACGTACACATGCATTTATGAAGAGAGAAAAAAGTCGTTGGCTGTCGATTTAAATTAAAAAATCAAAAAAGATCTGCAGCCATAAGCAAAATGCTTTTGTGTCATGAATTTATTTTGATAATTAAAATGAGTAAAAAAAAGGTTGTGTTTATACTAAAAGGTCGTTTTTGTGTCTTCAATAAAACTATTTTGATCAAGGTAAGATTTGAAAGTAAGACCGGTTGCCATGGAAAGCCACTTCTTTACCCTGACAATGGGGCGGCGTTCTCTTGAGGCTGTCAGAGCTTTTTGGGTCTCCAAGGCAACCTCGCTTTGATTATTATTTATTCACCTTCCTGGTATCGCTCTGCCAGGTTTTATCAGAGATCTCTGGGTTCCTTCTGGACCCCTCTGAGGAGGTCATATGAGAAATTTAGAGGTAGATTTATGTCTTCTTTCTCCTGAGGGTTTTTTTGTTTTAGCTGGTATAATATTTATTGGCTTTGAAAAACCTTTCCACCATTGATGCCTCCTTGTTTTGGCGACCTTCACCTCAACGAATGAAAGCAACGACAGAGAGAGGTGTGTTTTTCAAGAACTGAAGGAACCATGAAATGTACTAAATTAATGGAAAGTGATTAGAAAATAGCCTCTTAGATAGAGGAATGACTTTGGTTAAAAGGGACGTCCATCTGATCCCTTATTGTTATCCCTCAGGATATCAAGAAGCGAACTTTGTTTAAATTTCCAGTATCCTGGAACGACTTTGCTGCTGCTGCCGCTGTTGTAGCAGTCTTATGAACATGTAGAGTTCTGAAATGCTTGCTGCTTTAATGCAGATAATACATTTAATAAAATTGGTTTAGTTTAGGTCTCTCTTATAAGCTCTGATAAGGAAAACCTTTAATTATGCTGCTTAATCAAAGGTTGACCCGGTCGCTGCTGGGGTCACACAGCAGAACTGAACCACAGTGGCCTTTACTTTACTCTTTATCTTTGAATATCTCTGTGGGGTTTTTTTGAGATCAGATGTGTTTCCTGGTAATTATTCAAGCCTATCAAACAATGATTTATTTGATTACTCAAATAACATTTAAAGTGGAAAGATGTGGCTTTTGAGTCATTATTGAATTATTAATTGAGCCAGATTTGGAGTTTCACAAGCAAGGCACTTGAAAATTATTCAGTCCTGCTACAAATCTCAGTTCACCTAATAGTGGGTTTTGTCGTGACCTTTAATGTTTGTATATTTTTATATTGTACAATGAAACAGCCTCTCTTAATTGGCTAAAATCTGTGAATACTTGTACACCCTACTATGGACAATGAAACTGAAACACCTGTCATTTTAGTGTGGGAGGTTTCATGGGTAAACTGGCCCAGTCAGGTATGCCATCTTCATAATTGCACATTGCACCAGTAAGAGCAGAGTGTGAAGGTCCAATTAGCAGGGTAAGAACACAGTTTTGCTAAAAATATTGCAACGCTCACAACATTATGGGTGACGTACCGGAGTTCAAAAGCGGATAAGATGTTTGTGCCTCATGTGTGACCAAGACAGCAAGTCTTTGTGATGTATCAAGAGCCACGATATCCAGGGTAGTGTCAGCATACCACCAAGAGGGACAAACCACATCCAACAGGATTAACTGTGGACGCCAGAGGAAGCTGCTTTAAAGGGATGTTCGTGAGCTAACCTGGATTGTATCCAAAAAACATAAAACCACAGCTGCCCAAATCCTGGCAAAATTAAATGTGGACCACAACTCTCAAGCTTCTAGCAAAACTGTCCGTCAGGAACTCCACAGAGTCAATCTAAACAGCCGGGCTGCTACAGCCAAACCTTTGGTCCCTCATGTCAATGCCAAACGTTAGATTTAATGGTGCAAGGAGCACACATCTTGGGCTGTGGATAATGTTAAGCATGTATTGTTCTCTGATGAGTCCTCCTTCACTGTTTTCCCTTCATCTGGGAGAGTTACGTTGTGGAGAACCCCAAAAGAGGTGTACCAGTCAGACTGTTGGGTGGATCAGTGATGGTTTGGACTGCCATGTCAAGGCCCAATACTTGTTTTAGATGGCCGCCTCACTGCTAAGGACTACCGAACCATTGTAGAGAACCATGTGCATCCAACGGTTCAAACATTGTATCCTGAAGGCAGTGGCGTGTATCAGGATGACAATGTGCCAATACACAGCAAAACTAGTGGAATATTGGTTTGATGAACATGAAAGTGAAGTTGAACATCTCCCATAGCCTGCACAGTTACCAGATCTAAATACTATTGAGCCACTTTGGGGTGTTTTGGAGAAGCGAGCCAGGAAACGTTTTCATGAAAGCTAATGAAGACCAAAATAATGTTAACTGTGTTAGATATGAAATTAACAATGAAAGGTTTGGTCAATATGGCTTCTCTGGAAGCAAATGTTGCTAAACTGTCCCAAAGACCAAACCTTTATTCAGCTCTTCTGTAGAAATGGTTTAGTTGCCAGGACTAGGCTGAAAATCTGTTTAAAACCCTTGTAAAATATATCTATCAGCAAATTAAAGGTGTGTTTTTTTAACTGTTGCTCAGGATTTGTTAACAGTAATGGAAGAGGAAGTTTAAAACCTTAATCTTTAAAGCAGTAGAGATCCTAGCTAAAACCTATTGTCCTTATATTCGAGGCAAGTTTTTTTTTTCTTCTGTCAAACAAGTTTTCTATGGACGAAGAGCAGCACAGACGACATGGTGTCCTGTCAATATTTCCTAGAGGAGCAGCAGCGCTTTTTCTCGAACATAATGCACCAATAAAGTGTCCCTACAGGTGTCCTTGCAAGAAAATTGACTTCTTTGTTGGTTGGATTTTTCACTTCAGAATTATTCAGAGAAAAAAAGCTGGAGTCGTCTAGAACGGGAACGTTTGTGTTTGTTTGTTTTTTGTCCTGTAGCCACGCAGCGACAGAGCCATTAGATCACGGCGCGTTCTGAATGCGACTCCTGCTTTTTTTTTTTTTTTTGCACGGCTTGCTTCTGCCGCACTCACCGTCGACGTGTATATTCTGACCCGAAGGTGGCAGGTTCATGTTCAGGCCAAAGAACAAACGCATATCGGCCGGAGCTACACAGAAACGGTGAGATATGCTGCTGGGACGCGGCTTGCTGACAGAATATCAATTTAAAAGACCAAAAAATAAAGAACATATGGCCCGTATTTAGGTGTGAGGATTTACCTCGATATGTATTTGTGTTCTTACACTTTACGACTCCTGCTGACTCTTTCCTGACTACCAGGTGCTTTTATTCCTGTCACTTTCTGCAGCTCTCCCCTTTTCATCTTTGGCTCACTTAATGCCAGTTCCCTCCTCCACCTCCTCTTGCCTGCCTCGTCACTTTCGTAATCAAGCGCAGCTCTGCCTTGGATTCCTCCATACCTTGCTGACCTTTGCCTGTTTACTGCTTTCCTTCACTCCCACACTCCCTCTTTCTCCTGTCTTGGCTCCAAACCTGTAATCATTGCTGTACACTGTCTCCATCCGTCTCGCACCCTTTCCTGCTTCTGTCATATTGTCTCTACATCCTCCTCATCCTTTGCTCTCTATCTGTGACAATGCCATTATCGGCTTCTTTCACCCAGATCATTCCTCATTTTCATAGTTTTTATTTTTATTTTTTTGCCTTGGAGGAAAAAATAAAACACAAAATAAATGTTCTAAACAACAAACACCTGAAATCAGATGTTGACATTTTTGTTACAATCTGACATCAAATCAGACAAAAAATTCAGGCTGGTTGGAATTGGTTATTATTAAAATTAAGTTTGCAAAATCCCCAAAAATGAGTTGTATAGTTACCATTTTTATTTTTATTTTTTTAACTGTCTTTAAGTTCAGAAGTTACAGAAACCCCAACTAGCTGCTTTTATAAACCTGAAAGCCTCTGACAGCCAAACCAGGTCCGTAAGTAACGAGGACTTTCTATTTCCAAACAGGAGAATGGTTTCTGGTCTGACACCCTTTTAGGGGAGAGCTGCTCGTAGCTGGAATATTCTTTCATTCACGCCCAGAGAACATAAAACTTACCTTTCTGCTAAAGAAAATGTAAAGCCAAGGACGAGTGAGTGATCATTTGCTCTGAAATTCTACTTTGTCTTTTTTTACGACAAATTTGTAAAAGTGCGCCGTTCATATCACCTCCCCCCCAGAGAATGTTAGAAAATTACCCTGTGTTGCTGAGCTGTCGTATTTACAGAAATCTGTCAGAAACTCTACTGTTTTTGTATAATTGAATCCTTTCACAATCCTCTTAGTTTTCTGCAGTTCATGTCTATTCCTTTTCCTATTGTTGCTACTAGCCAGTATAATTAGAAAAACCTCGCTTGTCTGCTAGCGTTGACTTTGCCACTGAAGTTTTGGGAAATCCACCATAGCGTTATGCTATAATATTGCATCTTACTCCAATTTTAAAACTTTAAACATGAATACTTTATTCAGTATGTGCAAAAGATTGAAATAAATCTCTAAAAGAGGAATGGGGTAAAGATCATACATTTTAAAGGACGTTTATTTTTACGTATCTTCAATATATTTGAAGTTAAAAACTGACTTTCTTTCTGCACTTATGTCTATTTAGTGGTTTTCTAAAAACCTTGACGGAAACGTTTTGTTTGATACTTTTTTTGTGTACAATTTCCAGGCTTTTTCACCTTTTTTGTCTTTTTCTGGCTTATGTTTCCTTTTTGATTCAGACAAAGCACATTTTGTAACCAGCATACAGATGATTGCTTGTCAAGCATTTTAGGCAGCTTGATATCCTGAACTGTGATTTATTAAAAAAAGAAAAGAAAAGAAAATTTGACCTTGATCTTGAACAACTTTGATAAATAGGCTTTAGTAAAAAAAATAAAAAAAATCATGTTGGTTGCTGCACCAAAATCAAACAGGACAGGAAGATAATTAGTAATTACTGTTATACTGATTACATTATTGAAGGTTTTTTCCCCTTTTTAAGATTGCCGTTCTCTGAGACTGCGATCAAGATGTCTCTTCCCTGTGTAAAAACGAAGCCGTAAGTTCGCTCTGGAAGCTTAAAGGAGAGCTGCAAGAAATGTGTGTGTTTGCAAGCAGGGAAGCAAATGGACCCAATTACCCACCATCTTGGCAGACAGCTGAGTTTGAGGAGCAGCTACATGCGCATTAATTTCACATTAATATCGCAGTGGCTTGACTTCATCGCCAAGATCACCATTTAGCCACAGAAACACTTTGGAGTTTCTACTTCTAATTTAAAATTACAACCTAGTCACTCCACCGTTGCAACAATTTTTTTATGTTTGCAAAACTACAAATTATACAGCAATTTGTGCTTCCGCACCAAGGCAGTTTTTTTTTTTTTTTGCCAATTAAAGGTAAACAAGTGACAGAAAGGAGAAACAGATGGTTCACTAAATATCCTGAAGACATGACCAGAATACCGACCGTTTTTTCAGTCCTTCCCTAATAAGAACAAGGAAGGCAACTAATCCAGATGATCTAGATTTGAAGGGCTGAGCTTTGAACCGAGATGTAAAGAAACCAACAAACCCACAAGAAAATTGAGAAATGTCGTATTTATATGGTTACAAATTTAAATTAATTACTAATCTCTTTAATTGGTGCATGTTTTGAGAAGGAATACCTCATACAATCTGATACGTTACATCAGATTTGGCGTCCCATGACATTGTAATTGAAATTGTACATTAGTTTATTCTTTAAATGCAAAATAGTCCATAAAAACATCACACCTTTTTTTTAGGCTGATAAAACTTTCGTTTTTATGTATTTCGCCAATTTTATCAAGAATTTCAATTAAGAAGAACTTTGCATATATTGAGTGTAAAAACTGGCTTTTTTCCAGAACTGATAATGACAAATGAAATTGTAGGACAATAGAATTGAGAGTCTGTGTTTACTTGGCTCAAACTTGGCTAAAGATTTCATGTTTTGTATTTGATCTCTACCACCAACGCCCCTGGCAGGCCCTGTTTTTAGTGAGCTTTTTGTTGATCCATGACTTTAACGGCTTGTTTTGCAGGCATCGCCCTGGAGAAGGTCTTCGACTACAGCGAGTACTGGGAGGTCACCAGAGGTTTGTACGCGCCGTTCGACTGCACCGCCACCATGAAGTCGGGCAACGCTGACGTCTATGAGAACGAGATACCGGGAGGACAGTACACCAACCTGCACTTCCAGGTGAACTCAACTTCTTTTCTTCCACCGTTTCCTCTATTTGATACAGATTTATACATTTTTGTAATAGAAAGGCAAATTGGATTTTGTTTGGAACATCTTTAGCTTAACAAACTAGCATTTTTGTAGGAAGTTTTTTGCTAGTACCTTAGTATCATTTACATGTTGAATTTGATGTTTTGTATTTGCAAGGTGTTTTTAGTGGAAAAGTGTTTATTGAATAGAGGGAAATCTGGTTTTCTGCTCCTGCAGTTCTGTTTGTTTTTTTCCTCCCTGGCTCATTTAGCTGGATGTCTTTGTGGTTACTCAGTTTGGCTTTGAAACAGCATGACTGCAAGAAGAAAAATACTCGCCGTCACTGATTGATGCTGAGCACATGTCCAAGGAAAGGAGGATAACTTAGAACAAACATCTTTTTTTTTTAGGACACAATGGAAAAACACCAAAAAAACAAATCAAACCGAATCAACAAGATTGGAGCCTGTTGTGGTTCACAAATGTGTTTTTGATCCGGTGTCCCATGTGTCCACTGTGATTAGTTTAAATGTTCGTGAAAAAATAAAACGGCTAAAGATTTCGCCTTTTTTTTTTTAATTCGATTTAGGTTTTTTTTGTTTTTGATTTTTTTTAACCCTGCATCAATTCATAAAAGGTCACCTCAAGTCAATTTATTATTAAGAAAGTTTAGTATTGAGATAATCTTAAAAGGTTTTCTGTCTAAGGGAAAATAGGAGATTGCATCAAGTTATTTACTTGGAGAATTCACTCCTTATCCAACATTTAGAGACAGTAGATGATGGATTGCATTGTGTCGTTGACTTTACAGCAATCCCTCATAATCAGCATGAATGTAGCGACATTGGAGAGGAAACATTTCTGTTTAAGAGAAGAAAACCTCCAGAAGAATCTGGCTAAGTACAGGCGGCCATCTGATTGGAGGTTTGAGAAGACAGAAACCAAGAAGAGAAGTAGAAACACTGATGTCTGTGTATTCCCCGAGTAAAAATTAATAGCAGGAGAACATTGACTCTTTTTGGTAGCAGCATGCTAGCCGCTGCCCCATCTCCAGGAAGCTGTCACAGATATCAGGCCAGGTGGAGCTTCTTTGGAGAGAAAAACACAGACCGAAAAGAAAGATTGCAGCTAGGGAAGCAAATGTGAAAGAAGTGACAAATGTAATAAACCTAG
>JAVLVB010000879.1:1840696-1890732 GCA_032876305.1 Orestias chungarensis | reverse complement strand
TTAAAGGAAACAATTATTGCAGTTGTGGGAAAAGCTTGATTATCTGTTCAACTGTTTGATTTGCACCCACATTTTACCTCCTGTCCTCTTTTCTGTTTCTCATTACTTTTTATTAAACTGTTTGTTTTCCTCCATTATTTACCCCTTGTAACAGGAACGGTCCTCTCTTACTGTGTTCAAACTTTAATTATCTTGTTCTTCTCTCTTTATCTTTCTGGTTTCTGTTCTCGTATTTCATTGCAAACGTTTATACCTCAGTAAGCTTCACATCTCTTAATCCACCTCTTAATCCTCATTGTCTCCTTTTTTTATATTCTTGCCTGTGTTTCCCCCTCTTCCTCTACTTTCCATCTGTTTTCTCATCTATTCTCTCCCTGTCTTACACACTCTCCCTCTCCATGTTCTCCATCAATTCAATTAAGACTCTGTGGGCTTCACTGCACAAGCCAATGTTGGCTGAGCGCCTACTGCTGCAGCGATGCTCTGCCCTGTTAGCTTGACAATGCCTGTGTTTCTCTCACTGTCAGCTTGTCTATAACGGTGAGGGAGTGCGCTTACGAGACATCGACGTACCGAGGACAGGCTGCATAATGTGCTGGCACTATGCAGACCGTCCACCGCACAGCCTTTAAGGCAAAAGCTGTCCAACTCTGTTATCTTTATAGTCTGAAGCAGCCACTGAAGGATTAGGCTCTTCAAATAACGTCATTTGAACAACCTTTCACATCAAGAACAATGCAGCACCATGAATCTAAAAGGTTTAATTCAGTTTTATGGCAGCAGATTTGCTCTATCTAACATTTAAGCTAGATCTCTTGCGTCCAAACCGACTTTTTAAGCCACCTATTAATGCAACTTTAGCTCTTTACCCTATTTAGGAGTAACACGACTAAAAACAAAAGGAGGAATATTTGTCTACAATAAAACAAGTTTTAATCACTTAAATGGTCCTGATTGGTGCTGGTCATACCTGCGATGAAAAATAAAGGTAATCAAGTCTCTTTCTGGTTAGTGCGGCAAAAAATCCTATAATAGTTCACTGCTACAAGCTTTGTCTGGAGAAACAAAGATAACCACCTGTTTGACTAGAATGACGTGATAAAAATGTTTTTTAGAAGAACAAATT
Source organism: Orestias chungarensis (assembly GCA_032876305.1). Taxonomy (NCBI): domain Eukaryota; kingdom Metazoa; phylum Chordata; class Actinopteri; order Cyprinodontiformes; family Cyprinodontidae; genus Orestias; species Orestias chungarensis. Next base: position 1,889,606 of record JAVLVB010000879.1, on the reverse strand, counting down.
GTGGCTTAAGGGAAGCCATTATGGTTTTTACTCCATCCCAGATGTCAAAACATCAACAGCATCTCTGCGTTTCCATACTAACATCCCACAATTCATTGCTAAAATCAAATTTCTGTCAAGAGCTTGACATTGGAAAGATTTTGACTGACGCTTGTGCGTCTTTGTTACTAGATGTTAGTCTCACAAGATTGTAATTGTAAAGCTGGGATGCATGGAAATGCTTTTTTTTTTTGTTGTTGCAGCAGTAGGTCCTTTAAAACCTAATTTACATGCGTTTAATTTCACTTAGATCTTCAGATTTTAAAAGTGTGATTAAAAAAACAAAACAGAATTGGTGTCATGTAATTTTCATGTGAAGTTAAAAACTAAAGCTCCATCTTTGGTTATGATACCTTAAAACCGATGCCACCTTCCTACCAAGACGGTTTACAGTGTAGATTTCTGCCCACTTTCATCTGATTATGTCTGTTTCTAAAAAAGCTAGTTTTGTTGTGGATTCTCATTCTTGGGGCAATGTTTAGAAGTTGATGATTTTTAGGCTCCCTTTTTTGTTCTTTTGTTTTCTGAATATTTTCAGCCTTGTGTTATGACTCCATGAGTGACAAAACTTTTAGCAGCACGTTAAATCTTAAATTTTGCCTCAAGTAGGATCGCTGTGTTGCAGGCAATGTAAATCCTTTGATTTAATTATTTATAAAGGAGGTAAAAATATCCTCAGCCTCTGTCGGCATTAAATGGCTTTGATCAGTTCAGTGAGAGCATCACACCGGACTGAATCCGTCTTGCTAATGATGTAGCAGCCATGCAGTTTGCATGTACAGTAGTGTGGCGCCATAATTGGTGACAGTCGAGGCTTTTGAAAGGAATGGGGGAAGAAGGTTGTGCTAACTATGAGGATGATTGATGCAGTCGCTGGAAGCTTGGAGAGGTGAGATCCTTGTTCTTTAGCCATCGATGTAGGAACAAACATTACGTGGCCGGGAGCTGTTTGTTGTTAATAGTCTTATCAGTTTAATACAAGGGCTGTGCAGTGTTTATAGGACTGGATTATTTGGGGAATGTTGTGGCAACTTTACTGATATAATTGTTTGTTTTAACTATAATTTGTAATCATTTTTAGTTTGTTCTTCAACTGTAACTCACCTGGCCATCCATTCAACCATCATTACTCATCCTCATTAAAGCTGTGGAAGATAACTTTTATTTTGTTTTTTTTGTACTGACAAAGTAATATGAGACAGATTATCTGTTGAAAGAAAGTCAAGCTTCTTTGTACTGTCTCAGTGGTCCTACAGCAGTTTGCAGGATCCTATCACTGTTACTCAGCTCATCTGTGCATTCTGTGACAATTGGTTGTTTTTTAGCGATTAGCTTCAGCATATCAAAAATCTTAACAAGCTTAGAGACAAGTGTGATTAACAACTTCTCTGTACGCCGGCTAGTTTACAAACCGCAATAGAGAGACAGAGATCTGGATTTTATTTTATTTTTCACAGATTGTCCATCTCCTTTTCTACTGTCACCATATCGTTCAACGTTGAAATATGTAAAGACATTTTTTTATAAAGGTTTTAGCCCATCCTATCATCCTCAATCTGTCCAATCATCCATTCATCCATCCATCCATCCATACAAGTTCCTACATTAAATCCTGTCCCCTCTGGAAATATCAGATAATCATTGAACTCTTTTACTTTTTTAAATGTTTCTGCCTCTCCATGTCAAAACCCTGAACCTTTAACGTCCTGAACAGAATGAAGCTGAGGCCTAAAACCCCTCTTTGCGGGAGGATAATTGTAAAATATCTGCTTTTCGCTCTTGAGCTACTCCATATAATTACTTTCTTGAAGAAAGGATGCGATTAATTGCCGTTGTCTGGTGTATTTGGGGGCTTTCCGGTTCTCCAAAGCCTCGGCCCTGTTTACTTTCTCTTCTAACCTCTGTTACTCTTCTTTTTCCTCTTGTTGGCTCGCTTGAAAATGTCGCTGTCTGAGCTTAATGTGACTTGTGTATATTTTTGTACAGGTTTTGTCTTTTTTTGCCCGCCTCTGTGTTTCCTTTTGCAATTACAGGCACGTATTTGCTCACCTGCACTCTCCTCAAACACGCAGTGTGTTATACTTGGAGGTGGAGCACGTCTGATATTGCCTGTGGGGCTGCAGATGTCGACGGCTCCTGTCTGTTTGCTTCTTTCTTTCTTAATCAGTCCATACCTTTATTTCTCACCTCTCGCTCTTGCTGGGACTCCCTGCCATCTCTCTCCACTTTCATTTAGTTTTATCTCCTCCCTCATCAATTGCTCCCATCTACTCTCATTTCGATTAGACTTCCTTTATGTATCTCTAATCTTTCTATCATTTCTCCTCCTCCTCCTCTGATCCTCTTATTATCGTTCCTCTCTCCTTCTTCCTCTTCCTCCTGACAGGTACCATCGTTCACTCCACTCCTAGCTTGGCTGAGTAGTGTTATTGTCTGTGTGTTTTTATCTGCCCCTCGACCCGCACACACAAACAGGCGCACGCTCGACGTTCCGAGTGATATATTCCTTTTCCCATTACGGGAGCCCGGGTTTGGATAGAGTGACATTTTGAAGCAAATTTGAGCAAAGCACACTGACATAAGGGCGCAAAGGCATACAAGCACACACGATATCTCTGCCATTCTTCCACACAGAGATGCAATCAGTCTTTTTGCCCTGCTGCCGTATAAGCTTTGTAATGTCAGAGATGTGGAGTCATGCATGTCCACTTAGCACAAAATAAGGGTTACAGAGTGATGCAGATGGAGGCATAAAAGGGTGATAGGGAAACTGAGACCGCACAGAGTCGATCAATCACTGAGGACATCTTAAATGGAGAGTTGAGCTCTTTTGATGCCTTGTTATATGGAGTCTGTCTGCGTGGTCAGTATTTTCGACACCAGTTGAGGTGATCTTGGAAAATTAAAGGATAAATTCTACAGTACCTTGCAAGAATAACAATTTATTCCAAAGGGAGGTTGCACCATCTACACCAACTTCCCAAATATTTCAAAGCTCTCCAAGACAATGTATTTTCAAGTATTAAATGAAAAGGCAAACATCAGTTATATACATAACGAAGCATTTTTTTTTTACTTATAAAAGCTACCATGAATTGAAATGATAATTTATGGTAACAAGAGCATTTTTTGTCATGTCTAACATTTCTTTTGTTTTTGCTGTGACTTAAAAAGCCTACATACGTCCTTATTTATACATGTGCTTGACACTTAGCTTCAGTGGCTGCAGTTTTTCTGAACAACTGAGCTGCTTCGAGTGAAAAGCAGGAAAGCTTTTCACTTCAAGCTACCCTTAGATTCCTACCCTTAGATTCCTCAAGAGCTGTCACGAAGCAAAGCAAAATCCTGGTTTATAGTTGAATTCCTGTTCATGAGTTCACATATTTGGGCCATTTATGATCAGATTCCAGAAACTTGTAATTGCTTCCCTTCCCAGACCCCAGCATTTTTCTTCTAACACCATTATCTGCTCATTATTGCATTTCCAATAACTGGGATTGATGGTCTGTTCGGTGCAACGTTATTGAGATCATTCTCAGATCAAGTTTTCTGCTTTGTCTAACAAGACTTGTATGGTTATTTTTTCCACCTATTAATATATTTTATATTTAAATTACAACTATTAAAAATTAAGTTCAGTTTATCCTTATTATTTTTATATTTTTCATTTAATTTCTTACTGTTCTTCATCACAACACCGATCATTAGGACCTTTGAATTGGTTGTTTGCTCAATGTAGATAAATCTCTAACACAATAAAACCCTAATACAGAATGATCTTACCATTTGATTAAATAAGCCTTTATGTGGGAAATTTGACTAATATTTCAAACTACAGACTTTAGAAGCTCAGATATTCTCCTATATTAAAAAATATTGGAAGATTCACATAATATATCTGACATTGCAGAAAGTCGAAGGTGGCCGTTTCATCAACAAATGTCAACAATCTAGATGCTACTTTGGATTCAGGAAAAGTAAATATTTGGCAGCTGGGCTAAAAACGGGACAAGGATGGTTTATTAAAGCCAAAGAAATAATGATGCCCCGGTCAGGGTTTATCCCTCAATACCAGTCAAAGACGACCAGGAAAAGGCATTTACTGATTATCCTAAATATAGGAATAAAAACCGCTGCACTGTCGGGCAGTAAAACAATGTTTAGATATTTTTTAGTGTTTTAGAACAAGATGTAGACAGTGATTCAAGGTGGGAGATTGGTAATCCCCAACTACTGGAGCTGGCTCTCTGATCATGCAATAGCATTTAACATCATACAATGTATTGTGTTTTTTTGGCTCCCTTCTAGAAAAATAATTCCTAGATTTGTAGTCTCAATAAAATAATGAATAAGCTCATTTGTAATAGTGAATTGTTACGACAGCATATAAACAGCAGATTTTAATCAATAATTCAGTCGGTAAGTTTAAAATACCTTTATCCAAAATGAAACTTTGGGTCTGAACGGCATTTTCCTTGTGAAAGCCTGGTCACAAACAGTCAGGGAGAGAAATCTATCATTATCTTTTTAAACGCCAATCAAACTAAGCTGTAGGTTTTGTAGCTGAGAAGTACTCTCCTCTCATTTATCAAGAACTATTTCTTATTTGTATCAAGCTTCAACAAGCACCCAAATCCCACAAGATTGTTTAAACTCCTGACGGATAAAAGTGCTTCTGGTTTCACTCAGGATGTTTTGTCAATGTATGTCTGAGAAACAGGTGCCGGCTTCCTTATTCTGGGATTGTCTGGGGAATGTCTTCTTACAGAACCCATATATTCTTCCACCCATATCCAGAAGGAGCAGCAACTCGCTGGAAGTCCCTCAAAACCATTCCTTCTGCAAGTGATTGAGTTTAATGTTTAACAATTTGTAAGGGTTTTATTTGCATCTTTCGTGTTCTATTCTCAATTCGACCTTTTATCAGGTTTTGACTTTAACCTGTAGAGATCTGCATGCGTGTGTATTTGGTGGTTATAGAATTGAGACTCTCTCCCCTTTTTGATGGTTCGATTGCCAGAGGAAAGTCTGTAGGAAGCATCGAATCTGTCTCTTTCTTGAGTCGATATTCCAATCAGTGCTCCACTTCCTGAACAAAGAATTAGCTGCTCAACAACATTATGTAGCAAGTACTGTTCTTGCCATAAATAGGGAACAAAAAGAAAATGTATACGGCCTCAATTCATTTTTCAAATCAATAGTGTGTTTATGTAATGCCTGTTCACGGCACATAATCTCAAGACACTTCACAAGACAAATGTTTCAATCCATTTCAATTGATCCTTTTAAAGATGTCATTTTGTTAAGTTTATTAAAATTTGTTTAAAAAAAGTTTCTATCCAAGTAAATTGAGCCAATATCATTGATTCATTGACTTGTGCAATTTATGCGAGTGATGATGGCTTGCATTTTGTTTCTTCATAGCGATCTCTCACACTAATCAAGCATTTAGAGAAAGTCTAGAGGAAGAAACCTCCACCACAGTCAGAACCTGGTTCAGTACAAGCAAATATTTGCCACAACTGACTGGGGGTTTAGAAAACAGAAAACACATAAAGCAGCACAGAAACTGATATAGTTGTAATGTTAAATTAAATATGATGCTGCCGCCACTTTGACCCGAACATCAATCAGTAATGGGCTGGTTGGCTTCATTGTCCCTATCAGGAGAACATAGATTAACGTTCCCTTAGAGATGTTCAAACTACTCTTACTGCTGAAAATTTAACTATTTTTAATGCATTCTTACTCTAAATTGCTTTTTCCAGAGGAAAATTGGTTAATAAGTAATCATGCAATAAAAAAATGACCACCTCTTCTTTGCATTAAGGCCAATAAAATATCATCAGTATGCCGATACGATGTCCATTTCTTATTAAAACCATTCTCATAGTAGTGCTGATTTCTCTCTGTAGGTGACGCCGTCCTCAAAGATCGTGGGTGACCTCGCTCAGTTCATGGTGCAGAACAACCTCACTAGGACAGAGGTGGAGGAGAGAGCGGATGAGCTGTCCTTCCCTTCGTCCGTGGTGGAGTTCCTGCAGGGATACGTCGGGATACCCCATGGTGGCTTCCCTGAGCCCTTCAGATCCAAGGTACAGCAGTTTGGTTCGTATTCGTACGTCCTTGGATGCTTTGCCCTTGAATTTTGGTCGTTGTCATTTTTATGCATGTCAAACTTCTGATTATTTTGTCCCATGAAAACAACTCTCCTGCAAAACATGCTTTGATAACCGAATATTTTTGTAAATTATTTAGCAAATTTCAATGATTTGTGTATTGTTCACAGGTACATCATAACCGTCATCAAAACCTAGATGTATAAATGATCCAATTAAAAAGCTGAACATCATAATTCCAAGCAGATTTTCACCTAATTTTTGCAGATTTTCACCTAAAGACAATTTAAAAAATTAGATTTTATAAAAGACCAATACAGAAATGTCAGCCATGTTGTTTCCTATAAATCACAATGAATATACCTTTTCCCTCCACTAAATATTCCGTTAATGATATCAAAAAGGATCCATAACAATTAGGTTAACTAGTTACTTACCTTTGGTAGTTTAACCTCCTTTTAGAAGGTGTTAGTAATTTTCTGCTCAACAACTATCAAGCCTACAGTCCATAACAGGATTATAGCATCCATCTATCGTCTGTACCGGCTTGTGCTTGCAGGGTTGAGTACAGCCGTATATCCAATGGTCATTGGTTCATTACCACAATGCAACACAGAGACACACAGTGCAGACACCTGTGCACACACACAAGGACAGTTAGGAGATAATTTACCACTTAACATTGTGGATTTTTTTTGCACAGGAAGAAACAAGCAATTTCCAAGCAGAAAGCAACTGGTTACAATCTTAAATAACTGGGCAGAAATGGACACAACAAAAGTGTTGCATCCATTCAAATTTCACAATTTAATTTAAAAAAATGTAAAATACACTACTCACAAAAAGTTAGGGATATTTGGCTTTCGTGTGAAATTAGTGGAAAATGTAAAAAGTTCCCGCTACAGTGGTATGTCACAAAAGTACGACATTTAAGTAGAAGGATGCACTGGTGATTTCCTCATCTCCAACAATTTGTTGAAACAAAAGTTAATAACAATGGTGTGTACACCACAACAAAAAATGTCAACGTCTCAATAACTCGTCATGTGCTCTAGAGCATCAATCACAGCTTGACGACGTCTCATGCTGTTCACAAGTCAACTTATTGTGTGCTGAGGCAGGGCATCCCACTCTTCTTGAAGGGCAGCCCTCAGGTCATTGAGGTTTTTAGGGTGCTGAGTTTCAAGCCTCTACACTGCGACTCAGTTGATCCCACAGGTTTTCAATGGGATTCAGGTCTGGTGAAAGTGCAGGCCACTCCATTTGAGATACACCAGTCTCCAACAGCCGTTCCCTGATGATGCCACCCCGATGAGCTGGAGCATTGTCGTCCATGAAGATGAAATTAGGCCTGTGTTGTTCATGTAGGGGCACAAACACTAGATTAATGTTATTCAGGTAGTATGGGCTTGTCACTGTACCATTCACAAAGTTTAAGGCAGTTCTATACAGATTGGACACACCTGCCTACACTGTGACACCGCCACCACCAAAAGCTCGTCTGGTGACAACAGTGGCTGATGCATAACGCTCTCCTTGACGTCTCCAATAGCGTTGGCGGCCATCATTTCTGCTCAACATTGATCGACTTTCATCAGAGAACAGCAAGACGATGACGCCTGTGCCTGCTAGTGTGGTCAGGTACCCTTGCAGGTCGTCTGGCACGCAGACCACACTGATGTAAACGGTTTCGAATGGTCTGACGTGACACTTGGTGCCTATCACCTCCCTTAAACGTGCCTGGAGTTGAGTGGGATTCATCATCCGGTTTCTCAGGGGATTGTTCACAATGTAGCGGTCATCTGCATGGGATGTGGCCAAAGGACGTCCACTTCTACGCCTTTCTGTAACTCTTCTAGTCTCTCGGTATCTCTGTTGCAACCTGCTGATGACACTCTGTGACACTCTGAGCTCAGTGGCCACGTCCGTCTGAGAACGTCCGGTTTGAAGCATTGCAATGGCCAGGTACTGTTGATCCTTTGTTGGGTGTCGTTTTGGTCTCATGATGTCACAATGTGAACAGCCTGATGAGGACGACTGTTTAAACACCAGCTGTAATTGAACGAGGACATTTATTGGTCGATTCAAGGATCAAACACCTGTTGTGACTTTTGCCGTTAAGCTCCTCGTTAGAGAACAGCAACATGTGCAAAAAGTACTGAAACATTTAACAGTTGGACAGGTGCATTCAAAAGCTTAGAGAAGGTCACATTAAGTTCACCTGTTAAGGTTTGAATGCATTTTGGCCTCATCCTGAAACTCAACCCCACAGCCAAATATCCCTAACTCTTTGTGAGTAGGGTATGTTTTTTGAGAAATTCTGGTAAGATAAAACTTCACAGCAAGCAAATTATATTCCATAACACAAACGTATACATTTTAGATTATTCGAGATAATTCTGAGTCACAAACTGTGAGCCAAGCAGCAGTGGGTCTTTGAATAAAACTGCACTGTTAAGGTAAATTAATTTTGTCTAAAGTTGATAAAAATACTAAACAAAGATGATAACTAACATGAAAAACAAAGTACAGTATTATGAATTATTACTAAGTTATATTTATAGGCCATTTAAATGGGCTTAATAAATAAGAAGAAGAAGAAGAAGAATATTATTATTATTATTATGAATTATTATTATTAGGCCTCAATAGTGAGGGTTCTAACTATTGGAAGACCAAACTTGTTAATAGTTGACTAAAAACGCTTTGCAGGGGTTTAATTTAAACGTCTTTGAATGTCTTTAAGAATTAAAATGCATATCTAAAGGCCGTTGTGGATGTATGCTCAAAAATACCCTAAAATCCTCTAATCAACGTTCTTACAGTCTTCAGATAACAGAGTTTGGAGACGAAACCCTGAAAGCTTTTATAATCTCAACCTGTGAATAAAGTGGAATGTGTCACGTTGCTCCAAACTCCACCCAACACATAAAAGGAAACTTGACATTTACAGTAAGAAAAATAGTTTTTTCTAGGAATAACTATTGGTTTTTTACTCTTACACAAATATGAAATATCGCATAAAAGACAAGACCTGCTCTTTGTAAAGGTCAACCATGCAAACAGTTTGATTGAACACTTGCATATCTGCAGAAAGATTTTTAATCTCTCATGTCAGCTTCATGTTTGTCACTTTGATTGCTGCATTATAGGCATGTCTGTCCGTTTACTGCTAAAGTCCTCCAATAGTTTCTATGCTACTCATCTTGATCGTCGCCTTAGTGAAACTAACTCCTGTCCTCCTGCTAACCTTGGGATTTATTCACTTGAGTTGTTAATCTGGCTGATAACAGATATCAAATGTTTGTCATTTACCCTCCCAGATGGCTCCAGTCTGGACAGGACATGATTTTCCAGTTCACACATACAGTTGCACTCGTCTGTATAAATGTCACGTTAACTTAAGGAAATATTTGACCCGTTAATTTCCCATGGTGAAAGAAATTAAAAAACAAAGATTTTTTTATATATTTTGTGGGGAGGGAAAAAGAATAGTACAAGATATGGCACTTGAATCACACATTTCTGCATTACCATTAAACTTCAAACGATGTTTATGCACTTTTATTGGCCAAATCAGAGTTTTTACTGGTTTACAGTAGAAAACGTAGAGGACCGTTGAGTGCTTTAACATCAAACTCCATCTAATGCAAATGATCTAAGATAATGGACAGAAGTTCAACAAACTCCAATATCTTGATTAGTTCCTTTTTATGATATGTTAAGCAGAAACTGGTTAAAAACCTTGGAAATACCCAAAAGAAAAAATTGTTCCAAATATTTTACCTGCTTAATAAATTCCTTCATATAAATTCATAGTCTTACATATAATGGGGATAAAATATTAATTTCCAACTTTGAAGCTTTAGCCTAGTCACTTTGATCATTTGTTTCAACCATTTAAAATATTTAATCTCAATTTCCCACCCATTTACTATCAGAACAAAAATAATTGAAACAAACTTCTTTCCTCCAAAACAAATCGCCAAAAATTATTCTCAGACTAATCGAAATATCCTGTCAACCTTGCACAATATTCAAAGCCTACAACAACTATATGCTTAAGTTTAAATTCTCAACACACAAAAACTGCATGCACCAAAATAAATGTGCTAAAACCACCATCAGGTCAACCCAAAGTTACCATACTAAGCCTAGGTTCTAAATAGTTTTCAAATCACCAGAGCATCCAAGATCTACCGTAAGGACCTTATCAGTACCTGAGGAGCTGTAAGAGAGGCTAGCATCCTTGTCTGCCCAAAAAAATAACTAATCTTATAAAAGAAACAAAATGTCTGAGGTACAAATCATTTGACACGAGATTCCAGGAGTCACGGTTAGCTTCTTTTTTCAATTCTTTCAAACTAGAACAGCTAAATATGCGTTAATTTGAGAAGAAGTTGGATGATTTACAGCTTTTTCTATTTCATGGCAAAGCCTTTCTATTTCTGAGATTCCTAAACTGTTTTGTTTTTTTATATAATCCAAAGGTGATGACTTGTGTCAGAGTTTGAAAACTGGAATAAAGGCTGAATATTTACTCGGGTCTATAATTACCAGAACACATCAAATATTTTTGTAGAAGACATTAAGAGATGACATTAGGCTTTAAGAATGACCTTGATTAAAAATGTTGGGTTTGTGCCAAAAACCGACAATTTTAATGAACTTTAACAACTCTGCATGGCTCTAAAGAGTGATTAGATATTCAGTCTAAGTTACTCCCAGAGTTGGTCTCAAAAAGCAGGAGTGGTCCACAACATCAACGGATACATTTAGGCTGAGGCAGATTAAAGTTGTGAACCCAGCCTGATTTTTACATTGTTCCCCAGGATTAGAATAAATCTTTAAATGTCTCATTTTTTTCCATAATGGCTTGATGGAAACTGTTGCTTTTCTATCCTTCAGTAATTAAAGCAACACCAGATAACTTTTCAACCTTCATAAAATATTTTCATAACTTTTGTGATTTGCAGCTCGTTGAATGACACCTCCGTCATGGCCCAAGTGGGTTTGTATCGCTTTAACCGGCACTAAGAAACTTTGAGGAGGGTGGCAGGAACCCTGCCACACAAAACAACTACAAATGTGCTGACTAGTTTACGACATACGTCACTTCATATGACATTTTTTCGCCACAATTAGATTTATTACCTCATTGCTATTCATCCTTCACACAGACACTGGAAACAGAAAAGTACTTTAATACAACTGCAGGTGACCGGGAACTAAGGCCTGGTCCTCATGGGAAAAACTGAAACTTCTTTAGTGTTCCTTTAACAGTATAGAATGATATATGCAGTTTTGAACTTGAAACATCATGTTTTTCTCCTGATACTCCATTTATTTTTAAGCGCTGCACCGCACCTGGAGCAAACAATCTTGCTCTACAAGTAAAATATTACATATAGGATCAGAAAAAGTTTGCCATTTAAAAAGTTCCCTTAAAGTTGCAATTCTCCCACAGAGAGCCAGAAATTATTCCTCATCCCCGCGATCACTTTAAATAATTACCTTTTAATCATCTAAAATTCATTTGTTTCTGCCTCACTTTCACTTGTTTTTAGCGACAGGGAAGCAGCTTGTCTCATATTAACCTGATTGTGACTCCTCATCTTTTGGTGCATTAGCTGTGACTAATTTACATACCTTTTAATTTGAGGTTCATTTAACACAGACACTTTCCCACACACTCCGCCATTGTCTGTACGTCTCCCACACTTTCGATAATCAGCGAGAAGACGGCCTCATAGGAGACAACGTTAAAGAGCAGGGACTCCAGTGAGCCTTCCATCTTTGAAGTGTCTCTCTCAAACACAAATGATTCTGCTATCTCAGAACTGCTCTCCCTGTTACCAATGGCGTCGCACCGGCTCCTTTGTCTTTACATTTCCAAAAGGCGCGAGAGCGCACACACACCAATCCGATACAAGTTTTAATGATATTCAAACACACACTCGCTCCATGTTGACCCAGGAGACTGCACGGTGTGCGTCTTTATCTAAGCACACACGGCACTACATACACAAAATTAACAGAAGTGTGCAAGCTTGCGGCGATGATTAGCAGTGATTCTCTTCAGCTAATTCTGACTCTCATACAGAAAGCTGTTGTAGGTGTTATATAAGCTGATTCTTGAAGGAGAGATTTGTTTCACTCCCTATTGTCATATAAATGACAATTTTCCCAGGTAAGACTAGTATAGTTATTCCAAAACTAAGATCTTTTTGACCAGTTGTCTTTGACATCAGTTGTGATGGATAAAGATGACAAAATAGGAAAGTCAGGAATCCTGGAAACATTCTTGACTCTTGGCCTGTAGATCACACAGATGAGCTGCAGATGCTGCTGACACCTAATTGGACAAGATTACTCCTAGAAAGAAAACATTTCAGCACTTGTTTTTTGTTGTTTTTAACTACAGTGATACCTAGTTTTTGGTGAGGGTTACGCTCCAAAAAAGTGGGTGAAATCTGTGAAGTAGCAACTTTTTTTTTTTACAAATATCATACAATTAAATGCTCTAAGTGAACTGAGACCAAAAAACATTTGTTTAAAAAATAAAACTAAACGTTTTCTTACGAAGAAAAATATTTTTTTACCAATAACTTCTTTAAAATATAAATTTGAATCATCTATACAAAGTACAGTTGGACAAATTGTTACTTACGTCACGATTTAAGGCAAGTCTTATAAGACGCATGTTAAAAGATGGCACTCGCAACTTGACTTTAAAACGCTTATTTGGCCTGATTTTTGGCCAACAGGCTGAGAGCGCCGTCATACTCATTTGAAAACTCAGATCTGCTTAAGGAAGAATCATTTTAAGTGTATGCGTACCGCTGTTTTGCTCCTCTTCTACATCTATGTTCCTCCTTTAGTTAAACGTATCCAAGAATAATGGTGCGATTGATTTGAGAAAACATACTCAATGGTAACGTCCAGTAGAAATCCGATAAAGAAATGTTTACCTTGGAAAGACTCCTGACTTAAGGCCGAAGTAGAAAGCAAACTATAAAGCTGTAAGCAAACAAGAGATTCAGCTACTCTTGTTTGAAAAGCTTTTCCTCTCTTCAACATTGATTTCCTCTTATTGAATCACCTCTATCTTTTTCCTTAGTGGCAGGATTTGTTTTATCTGTAAGGAGCGAAAACTGACACAAATGAATTGGACCGATTGTTTGACTACAGATGAACCCAGTATCTGTAATATTAGAGAATTACAGCAGTGTGATGTTTTAGTTTCTCTAGAGAACTCATCTCCTTGACAGAGTGGGTTTAAGTTTCAGGTGCAAGGGTGTCAAAACCGGATTTAAAGTGTTGTTTCTGCGGACATCACTTAAGTGAGCTTCTAACTTTTTTTTGCTTCCTGATCAAACCTTGTTACTTGGGTCTGACTCCAATTTGGATTATTTATATTTGGTACATTGTCTAGATTTAAAAATCTATTTTGGATTGATTCCCATTCAGTTTCTTACCAAGCCTGGCCAAAAATTCAACATTCCCTCTTTGGAAATATGGGTATAAAAAACTGGTTTGTGGACTGCCAGCATCTGTTGTGACCACAGCCACCTAAAAATGGCTCAAATCCACAAATACCTGATACACCCTATAAAAACAGGTATAACTGTCTGCTGAAGGTGCTGAATAATAATTGGGACTTGATCCTTAATGTGAATAAAGATTTTCTGGTTGTTTCTTGTTGATAAAGGTAGCATAAATCTTATATGATGTTAAAAAAAATAGTTTTTTAGGACTTCCTGGACAACTTCTTTTATTCAACTTCTTGGTTGGATGAGAGGTTAACTCTGATTATGGAGGAGTATGAAAATGTTTTCAATAGCTTGTGTTAATAACAGTCGTTAAAGCAACACTAAGTAACTTTTCAACCTTTAAAAATATTTTCATAACTTTTGTGATTACACGTCGTCTTACAGCTCGTTGAATGACACCTCTGTCATGGCCTGGTGGGGGTCAGTATAACTTTAACCAGCACTAAGAAACTTTGAGGAAGGTGGCAGGAACTCTGCCACACAAAACAAGTGTGCCGACTGCTTTACAGCATACGTCCCTTCACCCGTTACTTATTTTCAACATCATCATATCACATTGTTTCGCCACAATTAGATTCATCACCTCATCGCTATTCATCCATCACACAGCCACTGGAAAGAGAAATGTACTTTAACTGTAGGCGACCAGGAGATCAGGATTTTACGACGATATGGACTGGTCCTCATGGGAAATGTAGTCTTCCTTTAACCAAAACACTACCGCTTTTGTCTACACGGAGCGCCAAAATTGACTAAAACTGAAACTTCTTTCGTGTTGCTTTAACCTGACCGAGTAATATTGTTTAAAAAATAAAATAAAGATCTGCTTTCTGGGCTGTTAGTGCCTGTTTGCTCCATGCTGGTGAATTGATTTTAATTTAGGATTCTTCCCTAAACACTCCTGCTTTGTTAATCCCAGGTGCTGAAGTCCCTTCCGCGTATTGAAGGTCGCCCTGGTGCCTTCCTGCCACCGATGGACTTTAAAGCCCTGAAGGACGGACTGCAAGCCGCACATGGGGACGATATCACCCCCGAGGACCTAATGTCGGCAGCCATGTACCCCAAGGTGTTCCAGGAGTTCAAAGAGTTTTCTGGTGAGTCAGCAGACCTGATACCAGACATGTTCTAGCTTTTTTTTATGCAACATTTGTTCTGTTCCTGTATTTTGTGACAGTACCGGTAGTTTGAAGTATATTTCACCATGCAGCTTCGGCGGCATTAAGATACCTGGATTAAGCCTGGCTGTTCAGAAAGAAGGCACTGATGGTTGTAAAGCGCTGCTGCTTTACGAGGCTCTTTAATTAGCCTGAGGTGCTTCATCCCCAGCTTCACTGAAGAATGTACACAACCACAAAACTAATCTCAACAGTTTCTGCTAATTACTCCTCCTGTTTGTGATATTAGTCTTTTTTTCCCCACAGTGCATCTGCTCACAGCCTCTTTGTGTGATTATAAGCACTTTCAATGTTAATGTTAAGAAAATGTGGCCACAGTAAAAACCTTTAGACCCAATTATTTAATGTGTTTCTCTGTTCATGCAGCCAATTTCGGCCCAGTCGACTGTCTCAGCACCAGGCTGTTCCTGGATGGACCCAAGATTGCAGAGGAGTTTGAGGTATTTTCATACAAAACTAATAATAATTACTTTTAATATAGTACTTATATCAACTACAAGCAATAACATTCATCAGTAACGATTGGCAAGTAAATTCCACCTTTTTAATCTTGCTATATATTGATCCTATTTTCTTGTTTACCTCTCCGATTTCTTTGTTTACAAGATACTTGGATACATAAAAAAATTGTTTTTAACTCTTGATGATATTAAGTACAGAGAGTCTGCTACTAACAAATTGACTGCAGATCTATAGGAAGTCAGAAACAAATCTGTTGAACAAATGTTGAGGGTTTTTTTCATGTTAAATTGCGAACAGGCCACCGCTTATGCGTTTTTAAATCTCCACTTGGTAACTTTACCTGTGTTGGGCTACATTTCATCCCTTTTCTACATAGCCTGGAAAAGTGCAGGCTTCAGTATTTTCCATAAATATTTGTCATTCCTTATTTTATTGCATTTTCTTTTGTCTAAATGGTTTTACTATCCTGTCTCATATGGTTATATAGTTCCTTTAGACAATCCTAACTCTCTATTAGGTCATTTTATGTTTCTTTCCATTCTTCTTCTGCCTTTCTCCCTCTTTTACTTTTTATTCTACCTACCTTATCGCTGTCTTACCTCTTCCTTGCTTGTGTCCTTCCTTCAGTCCGTCTTTCAAGTCTTACTGTCCATCTTTACAACTCCAGTCCTCTCTTTTCTTACTACTTCCACTATTTGTTGGTTTTCCGTAATTCTTCCACTTATGTCCTCCTTTCTTGCTATTCTTCATTCTTTACTTCCTTGTTTTTAACTCATCTTCCACCCCTCCTTGTTTGCTTTCCTCCACCTTGTTTCTTATACCTTTTAAGATTCAGGTTTCAGCTGGAACCACATCGATCTAGTAAAAATATATTGTTAATGTTTATATATTTTTCCTTTTAAATATTGCAAATCACTGACTGGCCTGAAAAACAGTAGGAAAGAACATTTTTGAAGTGATCTGTGGCCAAATGTCACATGAAAAATACACTGGCTTGTTAATATTACGTTTTGTTTACACAATATTTTCCTGTGGCTGGAATATAGATTGAAAATAAGATGACATATTGGGTCAAATATCTTTTGCATATAAATTGCGACTAGAGAGGCACAAAAGAGTAAAATTTTAAGCCAAACTTTTCTTTTGATGTATAGACGTTCTGGTTTACCCTTTACTCCTGTATAAACTCAGCTGAATAATTCTTTAGACATCTGATGTTTTTAGTTGGGGGTTTTTTACTCAAAGTGTAGCACAGCAGGGGGGGAGCTGAAGGAGAGTTGTTTGATAAAAAAAAAAAATGTAAACAAAGAACTTGTGAGTGTAAGAGTTAAAATCTGGACTGAAGTATGAGCTCTAACTGCAACCTGAGGAACAGACAACAGCAATTTTTGTTTTTGGAGGATGAAGACAGGCGTCCTAAGGTTTAGCTTTAGAGTGCAGGAGAGAAAACGGAGAGAAAAAGCTTCAATATTGCCAAAACCTTACATAACTTACATAACGGGGACGACGACAGAGGAATAAAGGTAATAAATTGAGCTTTTCAGAAAGACTGGTGAAGGTTAGGCTTAGGTCAGAAGTGAGCAGGAGTACGGATTCAAAGAAAGAAAGAGAATGATAGCGGCAATTTTTCTACTTTAGGTTTTAAAGGAGTGATGAAGTGATTAGGAGCTTTGTTGTGTCTTTTGATATTATGTGTAAAATAGGAGCTGTGATATTTATAAGAGGTCTGGACTTGCAGAGTATGTTAGCCTGCATTGTATGCGTGCCGTGAGACGGCAGTGAGGTGTGCTGTAGGAGGGATGAAGGAATTCAAGGTTGTCCACAACAAGGATCAATCGGCTCTGAAGGCCGAAGCTGAAATAAAGTGTGTTCAGCAGTTTGTGGGTCGCTCTTATTTTTTAAATATAAAGAAGTGATTTACACCATTAAATTATGATTAACCAGCTAAATTGCTGCATCTGACCATATCTGCAGATGTATCGTTGCGCTTTATCAAACGTCTGGTGTTTCAGATGAAAACTATCATAATCTCAGTCATGCTAAAATAAAAATCTCCTGGAAGCTGAGTGTTTTGTGTGATCAGGTATCAATGCTGTCCAAGGGCTATAAACAAACACTGCACACAGAGGTGGCCTAAATATTTGTACGAATGCAATCATGCGATTTACATTGTGCAGCTGCGACAATGACAACCGATTTCGTCATTTTCGTCTGACCAAGGAGGGGCCTTGAGACTTTGTGTTGGTGATAGACAGGATTACCCCCAAGTTGGATGTGAGCCTAGAGCATGACGCAGATAAAAGAAGAGTTTCTGTAATTTCTGTTCCCAGCCTAATGAATTTGTTAGGACACACAGACACCCAGCTGCATGTGTCAGACGCCTGATCTAGGGAAAATTGGCCAAGCAGCCAATCGATTACAGGAATTTAGATTAGGCGCAGCAAAACACATATTTATGTGTAAATGTGAGGGAAATGATTTGAATGGTGACGCTACAAGGACTAAAGAAGGAAGAGAACTTTAAGTACTTAAAGTTAAGGAAAGGAGGTGAAGTTTGTACAAATTGGTTGGTAAAGGGGAATAAAGGTGGTGTCTAAAATTGTTAAAATGGTAGCAGGACCGGCTTTCCTGTAAGCTTTGGAGATGGCAATGGGGTAAATGGAGGCAGAACTGGAGGTTGCAGAGATCAAGATCATGTTGAGGTTTTCCTTGGGAGAAACGAGGATGGGTAGGATCAGGAATGATATCAGAGGAGCGGCTCCTGTTAGGTTTTAAAGATAAGGTCCCCAACGCGTTGGTTGTCAGTAGCTTTCCCTTTTTCCATAGAACAAAGACAATTTAGGCTGTTTTTTGGTTTTCCTTTGTTAAAGATATGCAGAACTGTGATGCAGAAACTAAAGGAGCGCCACTCGTCACTCTGGAGGCAACATTGTTTTTATATTGCAGCCAACAAATGATGTGCGGCATGTCTGTAACCATTAACCTGAACGGATGAACAAGTTAAGAACGACTTGTTACAATGAGATTATAGAAAAGAACAGGAATAATCAAATGTTCTGTGTAAAAATAACTTGTTTTTGTATTTAAATGGAGGAGTGTGCCTGTAAAAATAGTTTAGCACTAGCAGGAATGGCACTCATCATTCTGATATAGGAAATTATGTCATTCCTGTAGAAACATGTTGCTTCAGTGAAACTGTGCCGTTTGGTCAAAGTTGCTGCAGCTGACTAGCGAAATAAAAATGTACTTTTTACGGTAGTCTCAGTTTAAGTTAAGTATTTTTCATTTGTGGTTATTTGCCCATCACTGAGTGAAGTTTTTAACCTTTGAATAGATTTTAAAAAATATAACAAAATGTTTGTTTTTTTTACAAACTTTAAAAAACAGCGTTTTATCTATGGTTGCGTGGTTAGCAACTCGATGTTGTAACTATATATTTTTCTTATGGTAAGAAACATGTTTAATAACAGAAGTAGTATTATATTGTGTTTATGACATATTTATAAAAATGCAGATCAGATGTTTTAGTTGAATATTAATTGTACATAGCCAAAATCTCACACCCCTACATACATGAGCAACAAAACCATTAAATATACCTTGATACCACGAAACGCTTTGATTCACTGCGTTTAAATGATTTTCCACACGGGCCAAAATTGGAAAATTGAACAATTTCACAGGCCATAAAAAATGTTTGATTTTTCCATCAAAGTATTAAGTTTAAGTCTGTTCCAGAAACAATAAATCAACGTAGATCCGATACCTTAATAAGAGGCTTACAATTTTACGGTATTGAAATGGATTTTTTTTATTTTTAGTCATAATACCATAACTGATTCCTGGGACACCTTAGTCTCCCTTGTTGAGTTTAAGATTATTTAAAATGATTTGGACAATAAATAAAATCAAAACGTAACAGTTTACTCAGGTCTAATATAGATTTGAATAATTGTTTAATATAACCTACAAATCCTTAGCTTACTGTTCCTGTTACTGTTGGTGACTGTATTTCCCATGACAATCAGCGTATTGCATCGTAAAATCCTCACCTCCTGGTTGCCTGCAGTTGGATTGAAGTACATTTCTGTTTCCAGTGTCTGTGTGAAGGATGAATAGTGATGAGGTAATTAATCTAATTGTGGAGAAACAATGTCACATGATGATGTTGAAAATAAGAAACAGGGAAGTGACGTGTGCCGTAAAGCAGTCAGCACATTAGTAGTTGTTTTGTGTGACAGTGTTCCTGCCACCCTCCTCAAAGTTCCTTAGTGCCGGTTAAAGCGATACAAACCCCTTCGGGCTGTGACAGAGGTGTCATTCAATGAGCTGTAAGTCGACATATGATCACAAAAGTTATGAAAATATTTTATGAAGGTTGAAAAGTTACTTAGTGTTGCTTTAATTTAAATATCTAATTTAAAAAGAATCTGTTTCTTTATTTTTTTTCCAACAGGCAAACCTAAAAAGAATTGACTGTTTTAACTGATTCTATTGTTCCTTAGTTTTGTTCATCTTATTCTATTTAACAAGTTTAAGATGTTAACTAATTGTTAGAGGAGAGGATGGGGAGGGTTTATGTATTCACAGAGGTGTTCCTAAAGTAACAGCAACATGGTTTAGTTCCTCATAAAGAGAGAATCAATGAACACCAGCCTGGAAGCGCTCTGCTGCACTGAACCAAGGCTGTAATTAAATCCTGTTACCGTTTTGGTCACTCTGAATAAGTACCAGCTCCTCATGATCACTGTGAGAATATAAAAATAAAAATAAAAAAGATGCGTAGGAGATACAGCTCTGAGCTGAATGATGAGTTTTCATTGGACATGTTATTTAATTCTAATAATAAGATCTCTGTGAAAAGCAAGTAGAGAAAATAATGCATTTGTTTTACGGTAATGTGATCAGTGCACAGCAGAGCTTTTAACTTTGACTTAAGCAAAACAAACGGAAAATATTCATCATATTAAAGTGAAGGGGAAAAGATATTAATATTGAATAACTTTTTTATTTTCCCCTGACAAGTAGCAGATTCACGGCTCGACTGAGCTCTAAAGTTTAACATTTAGAGGCAGACAGCTGTAGCAACAAAATCCTGTGTATAAACTAGTCACCTTAAGACGTTCCTCATAGTATAATCAAAATATAAAACTTTTTTTAACATGTACTAAGACTTCTTGATTTATTTAGCTTCTCTAAATATGGACGTAAATTACAAATAGCATTCAGTCTAAAATCCTTAATCACCCGCCTGCAGGGTTAGAGTTTTACAATCATAATTTAAAGCTCAGTTAATTATAGCATTCCAAACCTTCAACTGTAAACATTTACAGTATTTTCGCAATCACTTTGCAGATGCATGTAAAATATTAACGACCTGGTGATCAAAAAGCTGATGAGCCAAGCTAACCAACTCAGAGGTGGACGACTGAGTTCGCTCAGTTTGGCAAGCGTGATGTTCTGGAGCCGAGCGGCGCATCATGTAGGTGGCGGTGTTGTCAGGTCGTGTGGGTAATTACTAGACGCTCCTAAGAGGAACGTTTATTTCGGTGCCAAAGCGCTGCAGCTTATGGAGCGCTGGGTGAGTTGCTGAACCATAGGATGTCGGGACAAAGCGCAGACGGAGAGAGATAACACTTAGTTATCAGGGCAGATTTAAGGGGCAAGTGTTTGTGTGCGCAACACTACAGTGAAGGCTGGGAGCTGCTGATGCTGTGGGACTTGTGTATGAAGAAAGAAAAAGCTCTCGCAGTAATCCTTTTACATATGTTTAGGAGTTCACTTCAAATCTCTTCAAACCTCAATGCTGGACCTGGAGCTCTTCTGTCTTGTTTTGTTTCTTTTTTTGTGGAGCTTTTTCAGCTGGATTATATTTATATATATAGAAAGAAAAGAATAGTCATCTAAATCTCATATGTCTCCTTCTGCCAAATTATACTGGATCAAACCTCTTTAGGCTCAAAGGCCAATAACCATACGTTGCAAAAAAAAAGAGATAATTTTTGACGATAATTTAACAGCTTTGCTCAAACAGGACAAGATAACACCGACTTTAATTACAAAAATCATACAACAAAGTAGTAGGTTATACATATAAAACTCAACTTCTCAGAGTGAACCTGGACTCGCTTTACATTCTTTAAGTAAGACAGGGTTTTGCAGCATTAGATTAAAAAATTCTTTCAGACTTGTAAGTGCTGAAAACCCTGGATTTCTTTCCCCGTTCAGGCCTTGATAGTTGTTTTTTTTTGTTTTGTTTTTTTTTCAAAATTGGTTGTGATTTCTATTTACATAAAAAAATAAATGCACATCTGATGAACATTAATAATTATTAAAATACTGACTGATTGCAAAAGTTTGGAAAATGTATGAAAAGATTTAATGGTACCTTGTAGAATGTAATTACATTAGCCGACAATTATCTCTCTCCAAACTGCTCAGACCGATGCTGTGACAGAGATATATTCATGCAACCTTAGGAAAAAACATTGCCTCAGTCCGTAAGGACTGTATGGACAGCCTCCTCTGGTGCTTCTTGTCATCAAGAGCTTTTATGTCACTGACCACCTTCATAGCTACAGTATTCCTGCTCTTATTGTTACAGAACCCTGACTGGGACTGTGAGGGAATTAAATCTGTACCTAAAGTTTATCCTTGACCATGGAGTCAAGCAAGAGCGTACAAAGATGGGCTTATAGTTGTTGGAAATGTGTGCAGCGCCTCCTCTCCATTGTCATCCTATGTAGGGATAAGGGACAAGGAAGATAAATGAAGCGGCTGTAACTGTAATGTGCCGATGACTCAGGATATCAACATAATTATATAATTATAAATGCAGGTTTTAGGGAAGAGGGGGACTCTCGTCGTGACACTGACGGCTGCCTTTTCTCCGCCACAGGTGATGCGAGTCATTAATGAAATCCTATCAAAGACTAGACTCAGGCACAATCTGAAAGTTGTAGCTGCGACGAGATGAGCAATGGGATCTGACAGATTGGAGCTCTGTGCTCGAGGGGCCTCTTTAAGTAAACGCTCACAGCATGTGACGCCGGTATATAGACACGGCAGATGAATCACCGATATGAAACATGAGCGACGCACCAGGGCTGCCGTCGAGGGAGGCGGCAGAGGGCAAAGCGTCCGGCGGGAGGACGTTGGTTGTGTTGGTAAAAAGGATAAATCGCAGCAATTTCTAAAATCACTGATAATCCTTGTTAAATTTAATTAGTGATCTGATATTTTAATAAGTTTTGGGTCTCATCCATAGCATCTGAAGTCGTTTAATTCACTTTAACTCTAAAAGGGGTCTTCTGATTATCAATCATTAAGTAGTTGACGTCACAGTTTGAGAAAATCTGTTTGCGTTAATAACTTTACATTCTCAAATAAGTTTCTATGTTTATGTGCAAGTTAATAAAGGGAGGAGCTAAGCATATTTTCCAAATACGTTTTAATGTCCCAAACTTTTTCTAAACGAACACCAGATTATATCAACCTACAAGATTTCTTATATCAACACTCAAACACAAACGGTTGGTTTCAGTGTTTTTTACGTGACAATCTTGCTAAACTTGTTATTTATTTTATTCTATTGTAGAACCTTCTTTTGTTCAAAAGTTTAATATTTATTTAACCTGTTAAATGGATAAATAAATATCCGTTGTAAACCGGTTCTCTTACTTCACTTACTCCAGCCCTTTCTAACATCTAAAGGTGTTAGATAAAGTGTCTGATTCATGCGGATATCATATCAGGTCAATACTAAAGACTTGAAATATCGATAAGGTATAAAAACACCATCAGAAATTTGGCCTAATCTATTCACTCCATACCAATAGATGGAAACCCCCAATTTAAATTTCATTTTTTGTTTGTAACATTATCAAAGTTTGCTTAAACTTTGCAAGAAAATTGAACGGAGACAAAAAATAGTGTTTCGGTTTTGCTGTTAATGCATTTCAGTACTTACCGTCTTAAGCAGTCCCAGCAATCTAATATCAGAAAACGGCAGACATGGCTAGCATTTTTTTATTTACTTAGTTTCATGTGGTTGAGGACTTTTAAGGGTTTTAACACAATAGTCTTTACCATTTTTTTACCTTTTAACTGACAGATGAAAGAAATGTCACCAAATATGAGAAGTTTTGAACAGATTAACAGTAAAGTTAGCCGTTAGCAGCTAGAAGTCAAAGGGCAACAGGTTCAATCAATATTCTATTTAAATGAATTTACATTGTTTTATGATGACACTTGAAATCATTGTCAACACATCATAGATTACCAGAAACCTCAGATCGGACATCAGTTCTTTATTTTTCTGATGCCATCTGATGGTCTTCTGTGAGTCAATGCATGAAAAGTCCTTTCAATTTCTTTAGTAAAAGGACGATTTGTCCCTTCAGTTTCCATGTTAAAGCTTGTGTTAGATAGATTTGCAATAAGCTTTACTGTCGCATAAAGATATTTTTTATTTAGCAAAACTTCAGCCTAACTTCTAGTAAGAGGAGAATAATAATGGGTTCAACTAACTTTAGCTGTACTTCAGATCTCCACTCCGACGTTCTTCCCTAAACTGCGCAACAACTGACTTGAGGACGTCCATCGGTTCGCCGCCTCGGCAGAAATAAAATGATTTATTGTCCGACAGCACTGTTTATACTCTGTGAGAGAGTTTATTTGTATGCGGGAAGCAAAAGGCTGCACTGTATTATTAGGATTTCTGCAGAGGAGCTTACAGTGTCGCCGTGGTTAGTCATCAGAAACGCTGCATGACTTTCAGGACGTTCAAAAGGGATCAAACCAGACAGGAAGACATGTCGAGTGCTGCTGTGGGTGTTAGCTCGCCAGTTTCATCTGTAAGAGCTTGTGTCTGGCAATGGTTTGGTAGCGATGATGGGGTGCAAACTGTTTTCCAGAAACTTCACCTTAGTCTGGAAAAGCTTTGTTTTTGTTGCCAAATCTAAAACTGCAGCAAAAGACGCTCTGAATTCAGGTCCGTGGGATCAAGCATGCTGTATGCTTTAACTACAGGTGCATCACAGTCAATAAAAACACAGCGAAAAAGTGTCTTTTAGCATTTTAGTTCAGAAATTTAACCGTGGATTATATAAATAGGGCAGGTTTTATTTCAGGAAGGGATGGATGCTATGGGGAAAAATTGATAACGATTTCTGGTACAAAGTCTGCCCTTGAAAAACATCAGGACACGAGGTACATAAAAAGTGTTTTCTATAATCAGCTTTTTATTGAAAAAATGGTGGAAAGAAATTTTTCAAACATTGCTAATAAAAAATTAATCACAATTCTTATCGTTTCAAATGACAACCTTAATTTTAAGTGTTTATCAAGTTTGATTAGTGAGGCTTAAAAGATAAAGGAAATCCCAAATTAAGTTTTCTGAATGAGACAAAATGGATTCAGTGTCAACATCGATATTGCCTGATGTTGGTTATTCTTCAACAATCGGTCTAATAAGTAAAACTCAGCTGATATCAATTGACGATACTTGTTGCCGTTCGTGATTGCTGGTGTTTGGTTGGTTATTGTATAGATGCAAGGATGGTTTAACCAATGCAGAGAGATGGTCTCATTGCTCTGGTAGAGAAATCTTTATCAGTTAAAATCTACTGCAATATTAATGTCTATCTATATCGCCTAAATGTTCATAGCTGTGCATCCAGATTTGGTAAGCCAAATATGTAGTGAGTTTTTAAATCCATGCCTTGAGATTTGGTATCCTTAAATCTGTTTTTGGTCCATAACACCACTAAATAGTTAAATCACCTCCTATGTTTATAGTGATGGTTTTTTGAGTCTTGTAATTGGTCTGATTTATTTCTTCTAAGGTCTGGGTTTGAAAATTGCCGTGCAGAACCGTTAGTTTAAAAAGAAGAAACCAGCAGAGACAGCAATGGAGTTGAGCTGGAACGAATGCTAACTAATCAAAGGGTTTTCATCCCCTGTAAAAATACAAAAATTACCAAAACTCTGTCCTACTTTTCTTGGACGCATGTTGTTGCTCATAATCCAGGCTCAGTGTTGCATCTGTGCGTTTGCTGCAGACAGGCTTTCATCAGAGACTGACGATCACGATGATGGAGAAAATAACAGGCAGGAGGAAAGAGAGACATGAATTCAGGCTGGAGGGGTGAAAACAAACATCTTTCCTGTCTTTAGCGGATCTTTAAACAGTTTCTGAGGCTGATTCCCTTTTGTACGCCTCTGTATTCCTCAGTCCTCCCATGTGTTACAGCTCTGCCGTTTTTGCATTGTTGTTCTGCAACATCTTTACTATCAGGCTCCTGCATCGACCCGTTTCAGCTCCTCTTTTATCAGACGTCCGCTGGCTTGTTTTTCCTCCGCCTGGCTTGACCCTTCTCTACCGTCTGTTTATTTCAGGCTGCCTGCTTTCCATTGATGTTCCATACTAAGTGTCGGTGTGGAGACAAAAATACACCCTGCTGCAGATATGCACAGATCTCCATTTTTATTATGCCTTTCTCTCTCTCTCTCTCTCTCTCTCTCTCTCTCTCTCTCTCTCTTCTCATTCCTCAGCCTTTTTTTCTGAAACACCTTTTAATCTCAGCTCTTCTTCACCGTTGGGTGTTCTCCCAAACCCCTAGAACGACTCTGCAAGGGCGCAGCTTTCCTCCGCCATGCAAACTTCCACATGAAATCTCCTTACAGCTGTTCGTATTAAACATACAGATTCTGCCTCGGGAGGAGTGCATACAAGATTCATGAGTCTGTTCAGTGATTGTTTAGTCTGATGTGAAATTCCGTGCACGTAGAATGGAGCTGTAGCAGACCGCCGCTCCAACATGACGGCTGCTCTTCTTCTTCTTTTAATTACTAACCTCCCTCTATGCACCAGTAAGCGTTAGCAGGCAGATTTCAGGTGCTTGTTGAACACAGGGATGACTTTTTTGCAGACAGGTTTAGTTGTAGGAGCATGTTGGTGTGTTTAATGAGACACAGTGATGTACACTTAAACATGGATATGACTAAAAACTTCAATATTAGACAAATGAAATTCATAAACTACTAGTAAACATAAAATTTTAGCATATATTGTACTTGCTCACTGCAACATATCGATCTCCAACCACTAAAGATAGTCATATGTTTCAGTGTAAAACATAAAAATATCTATTAATAACCAACGAGCTGTACTGTAAAGTGAGAAGAGCTTTTATTTCTTGATGTCTTACATTTTTAAAGTAAGATTTATGGTCTTTTTTTAAATGTTTCAAGGTCCTAAATACATTTTATTAGGATTTAATTGTTACAATACAGTTTTGTTTTGGCAATTATGGTTAATAGTAATTAGTAAATCACGTTTTACGCTTAAAAAAAGGTGGATGTGCATTTGTTGATGTTAGATTAGATCAAACCTAAACAGAACTACTCGAGGTGGTAAATATTGAGTTTTTAATAACTTTGTTTCTCACTATGGAGTAATAAAATTATTATAAGATTATATCATTAAAGGTGCTTCAAGAGACTATTATTGGGAACTTGGTAAGAACATTAACAAAAGGAAACATTGCTGTTTAATCTTGCTTTAGGATTAACTTAAAAAAAATGTCTCGTATTGATGACATCTGTAGTTTCGAAGCGTTGCATTAATTGTGGTTCTTCGCGTTTCTCCACAGGTGGAGCTGGAGAGAGGAAAAACACTCCACATCAAGGCCCTGGCGCTGGGCGATCTGAACAAGGCCGGCCAGAGGGAGGTGTTCTTCGAGCTCAACGGTCAGCTCAGATCCGTGCTGGTCAAAGACACCATGGCCATGAAGGTGAGGATTGAGGGGCCGCGGCTGCGGTTCAGTGGGTTTGTGGGTGCAGCTGATGGATGGCTGTGGTCGCTGGGAGGATAAATGAGGGACGTCTGATAGTTGAGACGGCTTAAAGATGGATGGATCTCTGTGGGTAAACTAAAAATAGATGGATGGCAGAGGGATGTAAAGAGAAACCGACACAGAGAACCCCTAATTTTTATCCGTGTGAATGGTGGGGATGTCTGAGCGCCTGCTGAATGAACCCGGGAGCAAATGGAGGCAGATGAGCGTGGATGCCGGACTGATGAATCACTTCGTCTAATCCCTTTCGCAGGAGATGAAGTTTCATCCCAAGGCCCAGAAGTCCATCAAGGGTCAGGTGGGGGCGCCCATGCCCGGGAAAGTCTTGGAGGTTAAAGTTAAAGTCGGATCCAAGGTGAGTTTATAACCGTTTTGTTGGGGGTTTGTGTTACCGATCGTCCATCCATCACCCAAATCGATTTTGAACCTGCGCGGTTCTGAAGCGTACGCAGCGATACGGCAGGATTTTCACAAATCAGCAGCTCTGAGATGCTGTCAAATCGGAGCTGCAGAGACATGAGAACCGAAGTTTGTGCCTCTGTCAGGATTTCTGCTCCACTGCTCCTGACATAGTGATCCTTTTTATAATGACTTTGAGATTTCCAGAGTGGCAGCGCAACGGCACAAATAATAATCTGGGTTTCCTAACCACAAAACATACAGTGTGTGACTGATAACAGACTGTCTCAGTGCACTGGTATGATTTAAACTGGACGTTTGATGCTGGAAATGTAATAATCAATCTGCAGCTAAGAATAAGTCACTTTATTTATTCTGCTCACAAATTAAATACAAAATAATAAACTTTTCCTGTTGATTATATGTAAATTTTGTCCCTATATTGTAGTTTGAAAACAAATTTAATAGATAACGGAAATCTCTTTCTCAAATTGATTTTTAGTTTAAACTTTCAACAGTCTTTACAAAATATCTTTTAAAGCATTTTTTTTATATATATGCTGTAATTGTTTGAAATTGGTCTTGGCAGGTTAGATGTCAAAGAAAAACATTAAAAGCTTGAATTAAATTCCTGGGTGCTTCTCGGTTATCTGATAATAAATTCTTGTAATTGCTAAGTAAATTAAAGTTTAACCTTCGTATTTCTTTAGTTTGCCACATTTTTGCATTCTCAAACGTAAACACAACTCATACTCGACCATCGGAAACTTTCCTCGTTTTCTGTGGTATTGTTGTCCAGGTACGTGTCAAAAGGTCATTGAAGTTAAAACTAGTTAACTTAATTGAGACGTGACTTAACAAGGTGGGAGAAATATAAGAGAAAATTGAGTGGAAGGAAAACGTTTGGCTGACAGAAGTGACCGCATGAAACCGAGAGGATTATCGCCTTGGAAGGATTGGGCATCAAATCTCATTAGGTTTGTCTGATTTCGGCGAGGGAAACAAAGACTGGACTGGTTGTTCTAACCTCCTCAGTCCTTTTCTAGGATAAAAAGTAAATGATGAATTTAATTTAGAAATTATAAATAATTATGAGAAAAAGTGCAGAGCTGTGTTTTTTAGAAACCAGGAAACTCCTCTCACCCTCAGCTGAGTTTTGTCTAAAGCAGGATGAGAAATACTAGACGCAGCGATGCTAAAAGGCTGAAGGAAAACTGGACTTCTTCCTTCCACTGAACTATCTGCTTGCTCGGAAAACAGCTCTATGTGAACTGTGAGCTTTTAAAGCAATGATCTTCCTAGTGGAGACGTCCCAGATGTAAAGATACATACTGCTATTTAACGTTTTCTGTGATATTCACCTGAAGGCTCTTCTTCCAGTGCCGCTGCTTTAACCATTCGCTTTGTCTGCCGCAGGTGGAGAAAGGTCAGCCGCTCTGCGTCCTGTCGGCCATGAAGATGGAGACCGTGGTCAACTCCCCCGTGAGCGGCACGGTCAAGGCTGTCCATGCCGAGCCGGACGCCTCGCTTGAGGGAGACGACCTGATTCTGGAGATCGAGGAGTAGAGTGAGAGAGAGAGGGAGGGGCGAGCAGCCGGATGTAGTAGTTAAAATTGTTAAGAGGGGGAGTTGAGAGTAGGTCCTCAGTTTGTACATATTAAAGTCTAGCTAAATAATGACGCTCTATGCATATCCTGACATCTGTCTTAAAATTTTACTAACCTTACTGAACATATCAGAAATTAGTTATAATATTTAAACCAACAATACATTCCACTGCATAGTCTTATAACAACGTGGAACACTAACAGGGTCGAAGTTAATCTGCTACTGCGTTCAGACTAGAGTGACTCCATTCAGCTGACTGCTAGTAATTCCTAATTTAGACAGGGGGAGGGGGGGTTAACTGTGAAATCAAAACACCATCTTTCAACGTTCACCTTTTGCACGAGTTTGAATCACTGATCTTAGTCGCTCTGCATTCTGGGAATGTGTGATCACTGCTAGCGTTTAAAAAGGTGAAACTGTACAGGGGATTCAACACAAAGCACAACATGGCGGACGGTTATTCACTCCCGACACAAACTATTATGGAGAAAAAAAAAAAACATGTCTTGTTGCTGTATCAGTAACAGCGTTGGAGTCTTTTTGTTTTTGTCCCAAATAAAATCCGTAGTATTCATTTTTAAAATTCCCAAACGGGCCGTTTCAGAAACGTTTAAGCTCCACCTGTCATACCACTCAAGGGTCTGGTTGCATAAAACAAATCTGTCCCTCCTTCTACTCATGGCCAGAAAGCAAAGAGCTGCTTTTATGGGGATTTTTAAAAGCTTGCTTTAAATGGGATTACATCATGTCACTTTAATGGGGTCACATGTTTTTTTCCCCCCTCCCGTTATGAATAAGTTGTCAGTCAAATGATGTGAAATTAGCCAGGCTAATAGGAGACTCTGGAGAGTTCTGGCGCTCGTCTCTAGATTACTGATGTGTGTGTTTGAATAAACAAGTCAAATCTGAGGACGAGCTACACGAGTCCCTCAGCAGTTCACCCCCTGAGATGTAAACCCATTCAGATAGGAGATGAAATATTCATGCTCACACATGTCCCTGTTCAAAACACATTGGTTCTGCAAGCTTCAAAGCAAATACAAAAGGCAAACTCTCCGCAATGAGGGCGTGACTCTGTAACAATGGCGTCCAAATCATTCAACAGATGTTGAAGAATGATTCATAACGTTGGTGTTTAATGAATGTTTAAATGGCCGCCCTCAAAGCGCAGCATATTTTCCTACTGTTAATAGTGGACCAGGAGGAAGTTTCAGAATAGTTATCTGTACTCCTTAAAGCAGAAAAATTAAATTACTGCTTCATTTGTGTGTTCTAAACAGGAAGTATAATTTGGTGAGTGTTTTTGATATGTTCCCCCCTCTTCTACCCTCCGTACTTACTCATGTTTTCAACATCTTCTCGCTCCTATATGCTTACAACATATTTGCACATGCAAAAAAATAATACTAATGTCATCAATTACTGCAATAAATGTGAAACTGTACTGTAACTTTGTGCGTCTTAGCCAGTTGTGTCTGTTTAGCAGCCTCGCTCCCATGATGTACCCATGTCTGTGGAAGAAAAACAATAAAGTAGAGAAAGAAATCAACTTTGGTTTTCTTTTTTTTTATTGTTAAACAAGCTGGAATCCACCCAAATAGTTTATTTTAATGGTTTTGCACTTATCTGACTTTCATCATTTTGAAATTTGGTAATAATTTAGATACATTTCAACATTAAAAGCGTGTTTAGTCTTAACGGTTACGTTAAGTTAGTTTTATCTGACTTTTATTTCTATTATGTAAAACATTCATAATAATCCTGGACCAAAAACCCAAAGATTGAACGCAAACAATAGCCTAACAGTCCATCAGGGATAAGCTGAATGTTTTGGTGCTGCTGCGATATCGCACAATTTATAACAATTCAAAATAGGCTTCTTTATGAGACCAGTTACATAAAGTGCATTTTTAGAGCAAAGACAGATCTAATAAAAACTGGGTTGTTTTTCACCAGTCATTTAAAAAAATTGTTCAAGTGTTCTTTTAAAACTTTACACCTTTTTTTACGTGATTTGGTGATCAAACATGACACTTTAAGAAAGGTATGTAAACCGTTTGAAATCCACTGTAAATATTTGTCCATACATTTGCATAATTGCTGAAATAATTTTAACATTCAACAGAAAACCATTTAACTAAGGATGTGAAGCTGAACACAAAACCTTTTAATAGTCTCAGCGATAAACAGTGCCGCTTGAAAGTTTGTGAACCACCCGAACATGGTGGTTGTTTTCTAAAGAGAAATCATAATCATGTGAAATGAAAATCCAAATCTTAAATTGTAAAGCAGACCTTCCAAATAAGGGACACAAAGAAAAAAAGATCAATATTTTCATTATTTATTCAACAAAAGTATTGTATCTGTCGCAAAACAGAAGATCTACCAAGTGCAAAAGTATGTGAACTCTTTCAGCTAGTACCTCGTGACACCTCCTTTTACAGCCATTACTTCAACTAAATGTCTTCTGTAAAGACAAACGTTTGTCTCACATCTGCTTTGGGATTTTTGTCCACTCCGTCTTGCAGAACTCTGCCAGTTGAGTGAGGTTGGAGGGACATCAGGCATGTACTGCCTGTTTTGGGATTGAGATCTGGACTTTGACTGGGCCATAATCCAGAGTGCAAATCTTCTTTCTTTTAAGCCATTCTTTGGTACTTTTGCTGGAATGCTTTGGGTCGTTGTCTTGTTGCATAATCCATTTCCGTCCCAGTTTAGACTCCCTGACTGATGGCAGGAGATTCTGGGCCAGAATTAGTTGATAGTGCTGGGAATTGATGGTTCCCTGTATTGTATGGAGTCATCCAGGTCCAGACTTTCACAGTTCCACCACATTGCTTCACTGTTAGTAGGAGGCTCCTCTCTTTAAATGCAGTGTGTACCTTTCTCCAAACATGGCACCAGTGATTGTGGCCAATTAATTCAACTTTGGATTCATCTGTCCAGAGAATGGACTTTCAGAAAGCCTCTGGTTTGTCCAAGTGCTCTCTGGCAAAGTTTAAATGGGCGGCTTTGTTCTTTCTTGAGAGCAGAGGGATTCCTTCTAGCAACTCTTCAATGAATGCCATGTCTATTGATACTTTGCCTGATTGTAGAAGCATGTACATTTATCCCAGACGTTGTAAGAGAGGTCTGCAACTCTCTTGAGGTGATGCGTGGGTTGGCCTTTACCTGCATTATTATTTTTCTGGTGATTCTTTGTGTAAGTTTTGACAGCCGTCCACTTCTGGGCAGAGTTGCGGTGAAGACTAGTGCCCTCCATTTGTAAATGATTTGTTTCACAGTGGATGGATAAAGCTGGAATCTTTTGGAGATGGTATTATAGCTTTCCCCTGACTGATGGGTTGTCACCACCTTCTTCCTGATGTCCTCAGATGTCTCCTTTCCTCTCGGCATTGTTGATCTGGTCTTTAGACCTTGACACAACAGTGGTTGGGTTGGTTTCCTCTCCCTTCTAACCAGTGCACCTCAAAACTTTTCCTAAGGATGTCTCATTTGATTGGTCTGCTTAATTGATTACTCGAGCACTCGCATGTTTCACCCGAGTCTTTTACCTGATTGTCTTTACCAGTGCAGCTGTGGTTCATTTACTTTTGCAGATGCTCTGATTCCATGTTTCATTTAGTCTGCTTGCAATTCACACATTTCCCTCAAAAACAAGCCGATGGAATTGATGAACATAAACCTGACATTTCATACACAAAGCCTGGTCATGAGACAATAAGAAAATCATGGTTTAAAAACAGAAAATTCTAAACTACTCAACTAGTTCACAAACTTTCAAGCAGCAATGAATCTGCGTATTAGTGTAGGAATGAATCACATATTTATAGTTGATAAAACATATTTAACCCTCTTACCTGCTGCTCAGGACGGCTGATCCTCCAAGCATGCCTTGCTCATTGGTATTCAGTCTCTATCGGCCTCTGAAGGATTTCCTTTGCTTTGGCGCTTTTCCCCAAACAAGTGAATCCCTGTTTGCTCAGATTGTGGATCCGCTGACACCGTGTTGTTTAAAACAATCATCTGATAAATATTACCTGCTCTAAATCAGCTTGAGTTTGTCGTTCAGCTGGCCCTGCTGATCGGCTCAGTATTTGATCTGCAGTTAAGTTGATCGAATGTTTGCCATGGGATCTGTCTGAGTTTAGATTTAGAGAGACGAGGCGTTTTGTTACAACTCTGCTCTCGTCTCGGTTCAGGGAGGAAACGTTGTCAGAGTAGAACAATATACTGGAATGTAATTGGGATCAGATAGAAGCCCGACACCTATTTTCTGACGTATGTGTTTTGACCCATTTATTTAATGAGCAGGATGACGGCTTTGATATCAGATTTGCATAACTGAATTAAGAGCTAGAGGGCAGCAGCCTGACTGATAACGGAGGACAAAGCAATAATTGAATCAGTTTGCTAAAGCTTCGCTGGCATTCATCCAGTTTTAGATGAGGGAAGATATAAAACTTGCAGATACTTCTGGGGTTATAAATGAAATCAAACTGCCACAATAAATAAGAAGCCTTACTGACCTGTTGGCCTTGTGAAGATATAAGTAAACAAAAAAAAGATACTCTCTGTTGTGTTACTCTGTGTTAACATTGCTGAAAAAAAGATTTGATACTTCAGTCTTTTCAAGAAGCGACAACTAAATTTACGAAATGGTAATGTTTGAATTTTTTTTTATTATACTGCTATAAAAAATCCAATCAATCGTCACTTAAAGCTACAACAGAATTAAAAGCAAGTTAACATGGAGGTATTGTACAGAAGTTAAAATAAAAACATAATAAAACAGAGAGGCTTGTTGGTTCTTGGAGATCATTGGTGGAATATTAATTTTACAAAGAAAACATAGATTTTCTTCCCATAAAGTTAATATTTAAAAAAATTATATATTTATATATTGCATGAATGAATATATATTCTGGTCAAATGACATTTATTTGATTTTTTTTTTAAAGATAACTTCTTGTAATTCTTATATAGGCAACATGTTGGGTTTTTTTGGTTTACGTTTTGTATACGACTTAAAAGAAAGTAAATAATAAAACAAGTTGCATATTTAAAGTGGGAGACAAAGCAAGCATTTACAAAACTACGTAAAACTTAAATAAGGTTAAAATATGCATGTATTCAGCATAGATCTGAGTGATAACCTGGCTTAATTACACAGTCCCTCATGGGCCGCCATCTTGTTTTACATCCTGTAATTAGACTTTGAATTTGTGTTACCTTACAGAAATGATGACTGGAAAGTTTTATGATGAAGGAAAAACAGACACTATCGGATCAGACCAGACTTTGTTTGTTTTTGGCCAACTGTGACACATGGTTAAGGCAGCATAATGCTGAGGGGATGGAAAGATGTTGCTTAATATGGGATGAAACTGTAAGAAAACATGTAGGGGGGTGTAAAAGAGTTTAGTTGAGGAGGTTCAGCTAGAAGGAGATGGTTAAATCGAAGTATTTCTTTATGTAAGAATGGCCTAGTCAAAGTCCACACCTAGATGTAGATGAGAATCTATGCTAACTTTGAAACCTGAGCTTCACACAAGATCAGACCAACATGATCTAGAATGTTTTGCAAAGATAAATTGGTAAAAATTCTTCAATATGATTTACGAAGCTATTAGAAATATACAGCAAAATAATCATGCCGCACTTGATATTTCTTATTGTTAGACATTTATCCATTTTTCTGCAAATTACTATGTATGTATTACTTTTAGTTAGTTTGTAACATAAAATACCAATACTTTAAAATCACAAAGTTTGTGTGGCTCCTTCATTCAAACGGAGAAAATAGCTTCTTGATGATTGGCATTAAAGAACGAAACCCATCTGAAAAACAAAACAGTCCTAAATTCTCTATTAATGAAGCCTCAGGTGGATTACTTGTAGTCAACGCATTAATTTATTGTAACTGAATATTCATGCAGTTTTGATGATCACATTAATGGGAGGCCTATTAAAAAAAGCAAAGCATTTTGTTTATCATTTGGGAAGAATAACTCTAAAGAAGCTTTTTTTGTTTTTTTTAGGCATGTTGTAAAAACTTCAACTAAGATAACTAGATATCCAGGTATCATCATCCAGGTTTAAACAATTCCATATCTGACCACAGAAGGCTAAAGCACAACTTCAAAAACATCATCTTGTTCCCTAAAACAGTGATTTTACCTGGAAAGGAAGTCTAAGCCACACTCTCGCATTTTGGTGACAATCTGCAACGGTCACTTCAACGGTCACTTAGTCCATCTTGGTACAACTGGAAATCAACAAGACATGGCCGTCCTGTTACAATAAAAATTTTTGCTGAGCATTAATTGTCTCAGAAATTATTGCGATAAACAATATTGTTGAAGTTTTTAATTTGATATAACGATAATGACATAATATTGCAATTACGTCATGTCAAAGATCAATAGACTTTATTTTCAAATGAACACTTAAATCTGAAACTGGTAAATAAAATAAACAAAACCACCAAAAACATACATAAATGGACTCGGTGTCTGTTAACAAAAAATGCACTTGAATAAACATTCAAAAACTACATTCAACCAAAAAAGTGATTTTTGCCCATCGCCGTTTGTGATATGTTTGCTTTCCCGGGGATTTCGTACAGTCTGTCAAACATTTGCAACATTTTTCGAAATGAAGGCTTTTCAATAATATTAAATGGCAGCATTTCTGTAGCAATTAAGCGAACTACAGTGTCTGTGAGCGCGCACCACTTTGCGTCGTCCTTTTTGTACGTTTCCTGTCGATTCATTGCTTCACTGATAGTGGACTGTTGGGAACTTGAAGACGGAGACGGCTTTCATTTTTTGCCCAGCTGAGAAAACTGAATTCGATGGTTGCTCTGTAGGTGCATGTAGAAGTTGGTTGTATTGCCGCTCTTCATTGCTACCGTTTTACCGCTTGTGCGGAAAGAAGCGAAGCGGCGCAGCAAAAAGACACAGGGGAAACAGTATCTCACGGGGAGACCCGACTCGACGGAACACCGGCTTGCAAAGTTCTAACGGTTCGCCTCAAAAATGTTCCGAAATGCTCCCACGCAGTTATGTTCAACTTTGTAACCAGTTCTATTTTGAGGTTTGTCACGATATCAGCTAGTGTTTCTTAAGCATGCTAATTGAGCTAAAACGCTGGAGAAGTATAAAATAGCGCACCGGCCTAATTTATTAGTTAACTTCTCCCTCAGCGTAAAAAATGAGAAAGGGAAGGGCGAGTGGAGGGAACCGGAGTTCAGTCTTTTTGCCATCAAGAGTCGAAATAGGAAAAGGATGGTAACAACGATAAAGCCGCTAAGTGAAAATTATCCAACTCATTTTAATTATCGTACGATTAATTAATTTAACGTTTATTGCGACAGGCCTACGTCCACCTAAAATGTACCCTGAGGGAGTATTAGGCCAACTGTGGAAAAACCTAAGCGCAAGAGATACCAGTGAAAACAAAAACTTGTCTACTTTAAAACAAAGTCATGGTGTTCAAATTCAAGGGTAGCATCCTTCAAAGGTTGCATCTGAAGGCTGTTTACGTCACAGTGATGCGACGAAGACTTTACAAATTTAAATGCTCCTACAAATGTATCCTTTTCTACTGAGTTGGGGTGCGTGCTTGTCAGTCACTCTTATCTAAAGGGGGAAGAACAGGAGATTTTTAGAGAGGACTGCAGCATAAAGTACAGTACATATGGTAAAATCTGCCAGTGTCGTTTTCAAATTTACAATAACATGTTTTTTTTATTACAATTTTTTTTAAAGGATTAAATAAGTTAACAAAAAAAATCAGCAAATTATAAATAAGTTACAAGGTGCACCTTCTAAATCCAAGGTATTCAGTTAAAACCTACTGATGTCAAGTTACTGGAATTACCTCATAGTAAAAGGTCTGCGGAGAACTCCAGCTTTTGTCTTTTATGGCTTTTCTAGTAAATCAGTGCCAAGAAGGATGAAAGAGGCTCCCAAATTGGCTACTGGTTGATTCGCTATCTGTTTGTATCTTAACAGTGGTTGGTGCAACATTGTGACAGTGATCCAGCAGGACCGTTCCCCTGGCCTGGAATCTTATTTGATAATTTGTAAACCTTTATGAGTTTGCGTGGTTACCGTGGGTGAAGTCCTTGTTCATTTTCGGCGGTGAGTTTAACCAAGTTAACTTCACCCTTGAACTCGCTTAATATAGACAGTTCATCAAACGTCCGACCAGAGAGGAAAACATTCAGGATCACTTCTACACCACCATCAGGAACGCTTATCATGCCGCCCACGTGGAGACAGAAATTAAAGCTCTTCATTAATGCTCTTCAAACCTCTAGGGAGTTCATCAGGGAAATGGACCAGCAAGGCTGTTGAGGATCTACAGCCATGTTTGGACTTTACTTACTGGGATGTGTTCAGGACTGCTACCAACAGTCTGTATGAGTACAGAGAGGCTGTGATCATCAGTTTAAATGAGGACTACTGTGTACCATCACGCACCAGGGTGAGCTATAACAAACAAGCCCTGGTTCTGAGCCCTGGAGCCCCAAGCTCAGAAGGTTATGATTGGATAAGGAAGAGGTCTTCAGGAGTGGTGACGAAGACCGATACAGAGAGGCGAAGTAGAAGTTTAGCGTGGGATTGAAGGACGTTAAACGACAACAGTTCTCGGCCAACGACTATGCTTCTCTCTGGAAATGGCTCAAGACATATCACCATTTACAAGCCTAAGGCCCCTCACTCCATCAACTACTGACGCCTGTGCAATGATCCGAATGAGTTCTACTGTCACTTTGAAAGACAAAAGGGAAAGTCCTGCAACCATCCCCCACAATATATCCAGCCAAAATATGTCCCCTCCCCGACCTAAGAGGAGGGCTGGGCACAGCTTTGGTGATTCCAATATTGAGACTGTGGACTCTTTCGACTTACTAGGAAAGACTCCACATCAGCTCCCTCATCAAGAAAGCCCAGTAGAGGTTCTACTTCATGTGCAAGTTAAATGATTTCACCCTGCTAGGGTCAATAAGGGTGCACTCTGACAGCCATCATCGAGACCATCCTCTCTCTCCATCTGTTACACTACTGCTACTGACAAGGATAAAGGCAGGCTCATTTGATCTGCTGATGAGGTGAATGGCTGCAATCTACCGTCGCTTCAGGACCTGTATGCCTCCAGGACTCTAAGGTGAGCAGGAAATCTGGCTGTTCTTTCACATTCCCGGTCAGAAAACTGTTTTAGAATCTCCCTTCTGGTAGGAGGCTTCGGACAACCAGGAGCAGAACCTCACGCCACAAGAACAGGTCTTCCTTATCTCCTATCAACCTTTAACAAGACTCAGATTCCACCAACACTATTGCTCTCTAATACACCAAACAAATTCCTTGTACATCCAAAAACATACTTGCCGTTTAAGTCTGATTTATTTTAGCTTATCACGCTCTACAAAAATGTAAAATTTGCATTTTAGTAACAATCTACAGAAACATGTGTTTGCATTCTGTTTAGTTATGCACTACTTTGTGTTGATTTAAAACATAAAACATAAAAGACAAACCTGTAGAGAGGGCAGGACTGACCGATTAATTAAATAATAAATAATTACATTAGAAAAGTGCAGCTTCAGGTTCTGTTACTGCTGGTTGCATTCATAAGCAACTATGCACACTAAGGTATATCTTGTCTTCCATTTCTTGCAGCCTGCAAGGCAAGGGAAGCTTAGTTGTATAGCACATTTTCGTGTACAAGACAATTCAAAGTGCTTTACATAGGAAAAACAGCAGAAAATGAAGCAATAAAATAAATTTTGAGTTTAAAATAAATAAAATAAGATAAAAATAAAATGATAAAAATAAAATAATAATAGTAATAATATTCACAGTTGCTATATGCACAGTTAAATGAGGCTGTTTTCAGACTGGATTTAAACAACGCCAGAGTTGAAACTTTTCTCACCCCTTCAGGAAGACTGTTCCAGATTTTAAGGGGCCCCCCCTTGTTTGGTCCTGACTCTGGGCATCAGCAGGAGGCCACTACCTGAGGTTCTCAGAGTCCTCGCTGGTTCATATGGCTCTAACATGTCAGATATGTACTTTGGGGCTAAACCATGAAGAGACTTGTACACAAGCGCTGCTGTTTTAAAGTCTATTCTTCTTGAGCACTGAACTGATGTGGTCACATCTCCTGGTTTTGGTCAGAACTCGAGCAGCAGCATTCTGGATGTTCTGAAGCTGTCTTAAGGCCCGTTTAGAAAGCCCAGTTAGCAGGCCGTTACAGTAGTCTAACCTGCTAGAGATAAAAGCATGGATAAGTCTTTATACGTCTGGTTTAGAGACTATTCCTCTTATTCTGCTAATGTTTTTAAGATGGTAAAAGGCTGCTGATGTTACTGATTTAATGTGGCTGTGGAAGTTCAGGTCAGAATCCAGTATTACCCCAATATTTTTGACCTGATTAAGTTCCAGAGAGAGCGTCAGAAGGTAACTGATGACAATTTCTCTTTGTTTCTGTGGGCCACAGACAAAGATTTCAGTTTTGTCTGAGTTGTTCTGCATCCACACACTGATCTGTTCAATACAGTGACACAATAAATCAATAGGCCCATGTTCTCCTGCTGTCAGCGACACAGCGATGTACACATAGACTGTCATCAGCATACTTGTGAAAAGACACATCATGGCTGCCTATTAGCTGGCCAAGTGGAAGCATGTACAGATTGAAAAAAAGGGGTCCCAGGATCAACCCCTGGGGAACCCCACAGGTCACACACATTCGGTCGGAGACGCAGTTCCCAATTTGAACAAAGTAACACCTGTCCTCAAGGTAGGACTTGAACCAGTTGAGAGCCATACCAGTGATTCCCACCCAGTCTTTTAACCTCTGTAATAAAATCACATGGTCAACTATATCACAGGTGGCGGTCAGGTCCAGTAAAACTAGGTCAGAGACTTTGCCTGCATCTGAGTTCAGGCGGATATCATTTGTCACCTTGATCAGAGCTGTCTCAGTGCTGTGGTGGGGCCTAAAGCCTGACTGGAAAGCATAAACACATTGTTAGACAGGGGAAAGTCACTCAGCTTTTGGTATACAAGTTTTTCCAGCACTTTTCCAAATAATGGTAGGTTTGATATGGGCTGGTAGTTGTTCAGTACTGCGGAATCCAGACTGCTCTTCTTTAGAAGAGGCTTAAGAGGCCTTTTGGAATATTCCAGTCTGAAGTGAGATGTTGACTAAATGAGCGAGTTGTGGCAGCAAACTGCTCAGCAGAGACTTTAGGAATCTAGTGGGTAACTCATCCAAGCAGCAACTAGATGGACTCAGGCTGCAGATGAGCTCTTCAACTGTTGTATCGCAGACAGGTGTGAAATGTGTCAGCTCCATATGTCTAACTGGGGGTAAAGGAGCTACGTCTGTTGTGGAAACAATTGCATTTTCAATGCCTTGAACTTTTTGATTAAAGAATACTGCAAACTCTTGACATTTGGATGTAGATATCAGTTCCAAGGAGAGCAAGACTGGAGGGTTTGTTAATCTGCTCACTGTAGCAAATAGGACACAAGAGTTGTTGCTGCAGTTTTTGATGATTTCTGAAAAAATAGTTCTCTTGTTCTACGCAAGTCTGGTTTAACATACACAACTTTTGTGTACTTTTAACCATTTTAAGATGCACAGGAACAATGCCATCCATAACCTTCAAGACACTTGATGTGTAAGAGTTCATCATATCATCAACATTAGAACACAGAGCATTTTCAAACTTAAGCATTTTCAAAAACTGAGTCCCTGTGTTGTCATCAATAAGTCTTCCCTGAGTAACTGTAGGGCCAGCAGTTGGCTTGGGTGTAACAGAAAGGGGCATGACGACGGGAAGGGAGAGGATTTGGGCATGGGGTCATCCTGGTGGCAACAGTAACCAGCTCCTTCATGTGTTCTGTAAAATACAGAAGAGGAAGAGATGGTGAGGATGATCTTGATGAGGGTGGGTCCTCATTCCTGCCTTTTAGTGGAGGCGGTATCTCAGAGAGCTCCAGGAGGACATCATCTGGAGGCACAGGTGGGGGCTGGGGTGCCGCAGTCTCCTTGTAATTTCTGGGGTGGGTCACATCCTTATCCTTATGTTCATGTTTTTGCTTCATTCTGTCCTTGCCGGCTGGAGCAGAATGGGAGCTAAAAACATGGAATAGATTAGCTGCAAACAGCCTGACTCCAGATCTATTGAGGCAGAGAACATTTGCCTTAAAATAATGTCTGCGGTCCCAGAAAAAACTGAAGTTGTCAATATAACTAAAGGTGTAAGTGGCACCCACACCTGAGCCTGCTGAACCTCTCATCTCCTCTCATTGGTGGTAGAGGGCCACTGATGAACATGTCAGCATCCAAATTATTAACTGTATCGAATAGCTTCTTGAAGTCCTATTTCAGCACCTCAGACTGCTGTTTCACACTCTCTGAAGATCCCAGGTGTAGAACAAGGGTTTTAACAGTTGGATGGTCAGCCAGAAATTCCACAATATTGTCTCTCAGATCTGATACCATGTCATTTGTAAAGTACAGTATTTTTGTACGTTTCCCACACACATATATGCATCCTTCACGGCAGCATCACCAACAATCAGAGTTTCAGGACCAGGCATTAGCTTCCGTCTTTGCCTTTTATTTTCTGATTTGCTTTTTCGGTTTACCTTTCAGTGTGAAGAGATATCATCCTGGTGATCAAGTGGAGAACTAGATTTCTGTAGCGGTGCAAATCTGTTACGTAGTGGGATAGTTGTAGGCCAGCCGGACGCATTGCAGATATCATCAGACAGGGCTGGTTCTCTCTTCTTCCTCTGAGATGACTTACTCTTCGGTTTTGCACCGAGCACATTCCAGACATTACTTGTCTTGTTATTCAAAGCAACATCTTGTTGTTTCTGGTTATCCTTGCCCGTGCTGATTAGCTGACTGGTAGCAGCATCATGTCCAGTAAGACGTAAAGTTGTATCGTAACCGCCATTTATTTCCACATTTACTTCTAGTCGTTGGATTTTGGTTTCCAGCATGTTGAGTTTCTGAAGGAGATTAGCGTAGTCATCCTCAGAAAAAGAAAAAGGAGGCATCTTGCTGATCGATTTTTCGGTTTTTGGAAGATATGTAAAGAGAGGCTCCAAAAAAGAATGAAGAAAAAAACAGAAGAATGAAAAAACTACAAAGCGCAGAGCTAAAGCAGGACAGATAACGGGAAGGTCGGGAGACAGAGAGAAAGCATCCGCCTTCGTTGAGAGCAAAGCAAAGTATTCAGTAGTTTTACCTGGATTATACTTCTAATGAATTATCTGTTTTTGACTTGACACTGAGCCTTAACTCTGAAATTTCATTAGGTTAAAGAATTTCTTCTTTAAGGACAAAAATTGAGGTGGAAAAATCTCTCTGTATGTGCAAATGAGCTGAGGTTCCTTCTACTCCCAGAGAGAAACAGTATTTTGGTAATAGGAGCCATTGCTCCAGCTTTTCTTCCTTTTGTTGCAATGGGCCTCCAAAGGAGCAAAGACGTCTTCGATTCGGTCTCAACATCACGAGAAAAGTAAATGTCTCCATCAGTCTGATGGGGAGGCTGCATTCTTCGTTACCAATTTTGATCCTAGACTATTCATTTCCCTGTTTTTAATCTGGAAGTAGGAGTCCTTTCTCTAGCTCTCATTGATCTTATCCTCTTTGCAACCTAGCAAGCTAGCTTTCTAACCCTCTACACCAGTTTCCTACATGAGCCAAGGGGGATCTGCTGCTGTGTTTGAGGTACAATGTTCCCCTGTAATCCCGCTGCTGCTGTTTGATAATCCCTTTCTTCTTCCTATGCTTCCTTCTTCTCTGTAATCCCTTTGCTTGAATAAGAAGAGAGAAGAGACACGAGGAAGTTTAACGTACCGTCTCAGACAGAGGGGACGGTTGGCTCCTTTAATTCACCGCCTCCATAAAGTGATCCGTCCATTAATACTTCCTGAGTGTTCCACCTCCTTTTTCCTGCAGAAATTGTTTATGCTGCTGGATGTCCGTAACTATCGTGTTGGGAGGAATATTTGTTATCCGTGAAATATTAGTGTAGCGTTGGGAATGTATATATTACATTCCATTAGGACTGACAGATTTTATTTGTGAC
The DNA here is from genome assembly GCA_032876305.1 of Orestias chungarensis. Lineage (NCBI taxonomy): Eukaryota > Metazoa > Chordata > Actinopteri > Cyprinodontiformes > Cyprinodontidae > Orestias > Orestias chungarensis. The sequence goes on along the minus strand of JAVLVB010000879.1, from coordinate 1,846,268 downwards.
ATGTGACTGAACATGTTTAAATCTCCAAGGTAACATATCCTGGTTGGAAATGAAATGCTACTAGATTCTACTTATGGAGTGCCCTATATATGGATACACCTAAATAAAATAAGGATGGTTGTGCCACATGTCAATGGCTGTAAACAAAAGAGAAGCTTGTAAATAACTCATGACAGAATAAAGTTACATTAAAACCATGAAACAGGCATCAGCAAACACAAATGCTGAGGACTCCTACACAGTTTTCACTTTTTTACACTTAAAGTTTCAGGTTTAACTTCTGTTGGAGACATTTATGCATATTGAGCTGTGAAGATGGATGGATAGACAGAAGCATGGAGGGATTAATGGATGAGGGACAGTTGAACAAATGGATGGATGGATGGACAGACAGACAAGGAGGGATGGAGGATGGCATCTGGATAAAAGGAGGGATGGACATATAAACAGATGGGTGGATGACAGACAGACCAAAGGATAGACGAACAGGTGGTTGGATGATGGGATAAAGGCAGAGAGGCATAGATTAACGGAAGATGGACATCGAAAGAAAAGGTTGATGTATAAAACCTGTGCAAGTATAATGGACATAAGGTTACATGGATGGATAATTGTGAGAAAATGTTGTATTGATACCAAAATCCACATAGTTTTCCAGTATTTTTCTAGTATTTCTCCAGACTTCTCTAACCCTACTTACTTTTAGCGCCTGGCTGAACCAAAATGTTCTACTTATTCAATCTTTTTTTTTCCATCCCTCATGTCTCACAGATTGCTTTCAGGATCAAGTCTGAGATACTGGTGCAGCAGAGACTGTGCAGGGTCATGCAGCGTGAAGCCCAGATCTCTGGACGAGATAATCTCTGACCTCCGAGGCGCTGTGACTCACAGGCAGCCATCGTTAGTACGCCGAAATAACGACAAGCAGGAATTGCAGCATCAACAACACAGCGGCGAATGCATGCACCAACAACGTATGCATCAGTTAACAGGAGGTATTGATGCTGCCCATGCTGGCAAGTTCAATTTCTAATCAATGCGTCAAAAGATGGCCTTGAGGCGCTTTCAAAAATGGATCGTTTCCTGTTGCCCCCTCTGGAAACGGCGCCTGTCAACAGCTTTTTGATGCTACCGACACTCTGTGTAGATGCAAGTGATTATAGATGTTGGTGTCAAAGAAAGGCTGCAGGAAGGAGGCCGAAAGTAAACTGTATGTGAGAGGAGACGTCTCATTAGTAGCGGAAATATCTCTAAAACAGGTTCAGTTTTAGACTCTGGTATTAAAGGCCCCACGCCAACAAACAGTGATGACAATGATGCGATTCTTATTCAACATGCCGATGCTTTCAAGTGTGTGTGTATGTCCATAAAAGCGTGATCCGTCTTATCTATTGTGGCTTCTTTCTTTTTTCAACACCACCCTCCCTGGTCTGGCTTGAATCAAAGACAAGCTAAAGGAGCCAAAACAAATCCAGCCGGATGGGAAGGAAGAGCGGGAAAGAGAGAGAGAGACAGAAAGAGAGAGAGAGCGGCTCAGACAGTAATTGAAACGCAAAGAAACACAAAAAAACTGATCAAAAATCAAGAGAATCAAATCAATGTTTCAGAGAAACACAGACAGCTATTAGATGTTGTTTGTAGAGCTTCATCGCTCCCTACCTCGCTGTCAAAAAAAAAGTCAATTGTTACCATGGTAACAGCACATTCAGGGTATAACAAGTTCCCCCAAAAATATATATATGTATGTATATATTATATGAAAAAAAGCCGTTTTCTATGACTTGTCTTGGATGCAGACCTGCTTTTGAGTGTTCTGAAAATAGGAGCAAGAAGAGAAATGAGGGTTGCTGCCGAGTTCGGTTCCTAAAGTAGTCCGAGCACAGATGGTCTATATGTGCGTTCAAACAAGTGACGCTCGGTGGCTTTGAGTCACAGCTGCTGAGCGAGAAGTCACACTTAGGCTGGCAGCGTGAGGGCTCCACCTGTGGCGAGTAAGAGTTCATGTTTCGGAGCGGAGGCCGCGAAGATCCTGCTGAGAGAACCGAGCGGCTGGCGGAAGAGACTCAGATTGTTGCAGCTAAAGAAAACGCAAGAGGCGATAGTGCGAATCGTATTTCTTGTTTTGTGCAGTTTTTACGTATGTTTTTACGTAATGTAAGATAAGACTACTCAACTAACTGTGGGTGTGTGAATATATACAAACATGTATGTGTACCGTATTTTACGGACTACAAGGCACACTAAGAAGCCTAACATTTTCTCAAAAATTGGCCATGCGCCTTATAATCTGGTGCGCCTCATTTTAGCACTGAGTTACACAATCTGTAAAACTGGTGTTGTGCGACTTTCATCAGCTCTCCGTTTGATTGACTGCCAGAACGTCTATGACGTGATACGGATTGTAGAGCTGGGATCAATTTGAAGGAACAATCATTTTAGGCTTGTGTGCATGGATCTCACATAGCCCTTTTCCACCAAGCTGGTTCCAGTGCTGGTTCAGTGCTAGAGACAGAGTTCGCACCGGTTCTTTTTGTTTCCACTGACCAAACTGGTTCCAAGCTGGCCCCAACTCTTTCTGGGGTCAGTGGAAAGAACCGGTTCGACGTGATGACGTCAGGGACAATTAATAGCCGGTAAACAGGAAAAAAGCGACAGTTTATCCTAGATGTTTATCCTTAGATGCAATTTATCCTATTTAAGCCTGGGCTGAATTGTAAACTAGTCACAAACCTGTGAGCTTTGCTTGCTTCATTTCTAAGACTGCTGTTAGCATCAACCTCTGGATCTGACCTGCATTTGTCTTCCTGTCGGCTCACAAAGCTCTTCCTGCTGCTAAGAAACTTTTACCATTCCACAGGCGAAGGACAAGATTGCATCAGGCACATTTCGCTTTGGCCTCTATATTAATATTCCCGTTTTTGATTCATCAGGTTAAACAGACGATTTTCCGAGAGCCCACAGATTCGTTTTTTCAGTGCGGTTTGGCAAACAGCAGGCTCTCACGCGTCTGTTACTAAGACAAGCGTCTGTCTAGCAGCTCAAACATAAAGGGCCTGATTGATGGAGTGCTCTCAGCAGGTTCTCGCTTCTCTGGAGAGGACTTTAACAACTCTGATGGAATGACCGTCGGGTCTCTTGTCAGTTCCCTTTTTACATAAATTGAACATTCAGTATTCAAGCACAAAATGTCCGAGGCCGACTATAATGGACTATGCAATAAAAATGGAAACAAAGCTGCAGGATGACTCACGTTTGCTCTAACTTAAGCTCACAAATCAATGGCCAAACATGATACAATTACGGCAAATCACACCATAACACTTCCACCACCGTGTTTTACTGATTGTGTTTTTCATAAATGCTCTGTTAGTTTCACATGAAATGTGATGAATCAGAAACAGGAAATTTAATTTAGTCAACAGAATAGTTTCCTAAAAGTCCTGAAGAGAATCAACATTTTTTTGGGCTGTGTTTTTTTTTCCACTGATCGATATCACACAGAGACCATTTTGGTCCGTTTCTAAAGCATTTATTTTCTGTGAGCCTTAGGGCCGGTTCAGCTTTAGAAGGCGAACGAAACATGGCCTACGTTTGCCATCACAAATTCCTTCTTCCCAACAATTTCAGCCAAAGTAAAATTAGCTTGCCTTTTAGATAAATAAAAAGCAAAAAGAAAGTTTCTGAAAGTTCTTATATTCTCTCACTGATATCATTCAATCTTCAAAATATATAGATCTGTTTTAATATTGCGCTGACTCAACCTAACCAGCTTGATGTCGCATTCAAAACAGTTTGACGTTGCAACTATTGTTGACCTTTGAACTCTATCGGAGTTACATAAAGCCGTAACTGCTTTCAATGTTGCTCTAGCTTCCTTTGTGACCCTCCTGGATGATTCAACGAGCTCTTGGAGTAACTTTTGATATTATTTTCTTGTGAAGTTGCTCGAGATGACGTGTGCTTTGAATTTCTTTTATAAACAAAAAAATTGAATTAGAACTGAATTAACTTTGTTACAATTTTTCGCTCTCTGTGAACTCCTAAAGAAGTTGAAATGGATCTGCAACCCCATCCAGCCTGATAGATGTCAATATTTGATTTTTTTTTTTTAAATCAGATCTTTAGCATTTTTTACTTTTTTAAATGTATAATCATTTTTTTATTTTTTCAGGGTTTATCTGTTATAATTAGTTTGACAATGTAAAAAATTTAAAATTGAAAAAACATTCATTGTATCTGGATGATGTATTTCTTCACCAATAAATCACTGTTTACCTGAGCTTTAATGATATGTTACCATACAGTTAGGCACAATAGCTTGAAAAAAATCTAAACAAAAACCCTTTTTATCAAACCAAATCAGATTCCTTAAATGGAAATCTTAAATTTCTATTTTTTCTTACCTTTCTTGTCTAAATAAATAAGGGCTGGCATCACAATGAATCATAAAAAAATGCATTGAAAAAAGAAAATCTGAATTAATTAAATCTTTAATAACCAGAAATTCTGTTTCAATTCCTAAACTGACTCATCCACCAGTCCGACACAATATTAAAAAAAAAGTATTTCCTGTAAGTGGTATCTTGCAAGTATCTCCAAGTTCTCTTAAATCATTTGTTTGGCAGCATTTTTGGGTTTGACATAGGAAACATCAATGATGAGACAGGAAATACAAGTAAACAGTGCAGGATGTTCAGACATAAAGCCTCGCTATAGCAACAATCGATTGATAGAAGTCTGAAGGTGCATCATGCTTCGTCACAATCACAGCACGAACTATCAATAGCAACATGGTTAAAGCTTCTGAAGAGATGAAACAAAGAACTCAGAACAAAAAGAAGCAAGTTTTTTCGAGTTTGTGGCATAAAAACGCAGAACAAAGGAGTTTTTTAAGCACAAATTTGATCTTTAAGTTTTCGCATGTAGCAGATTTTAGGTATTGTTACACCTCTAGTCCTCATACAGAGTTTATGATCTCAAGTTCTCTTCAAAATTCCTATAAATAATCTTGCATTCAATCTTAACATCTCCAAAACAGGAGCTACACTTACAGCAAGTCGCGCTGTGACAACTTATTTTTTATTTTTTATCACCAACTAAGAAAACTCTGCAGCCATCACTGTACCATTCATCCACAGCTAGACGCAAAAAAAAAGTAAACAAAGCTGTTCCCTCTCCGAGAGCAGCAGTCGTCCTGGGAAATCAGCAACATAAGGAGAAGCAGGTGAAGCACAAGTGGTTACAGAAGGAAAAGAAAATGTAAATTACAGCACTTCATCACAACGTTAGTTCCAAGATGGCGTCATCAAAGGCAGCTGATGTATGTTGATTCAGATGAAGACGCTCCCCTGAACTAAGGAAGGTTAAAAGGGTCAGTAAGGACTGTTTCATTTTAATTCATCATAACACCTTAATTTTTTAATGCTTTACAGAAATATTCTTTTTAGCTATTTAGTGTGTGTGTGTGTGTGTGTGTGTGTGTGTGTGTGTGTGTGTGTGTGTGTGTGTGTGTGTGTGTGTGTGTGTGTGTGTGTGTGTGTGTGTGTGTGTGTGTGTGTGTGTGTGTGTGTGT
>JAVLVB010000879.1:1796170-1834020 GCA_032876305.1 Orestias chungarensis | reverse complement strand
TTTTTTTTTTCTGTGTAAGCTAGCACAGGTGCCTCCATTACATGGGGTCACTCTTTCCCATTGACTTGACATTCAGATGAAGTGAATAAAACTCGATAAAGGCAGAGTTGTTTCTCTCTTGGTGACTGTGCTACCTGCTGATGCGCTGTCAGCCGACCCACTGAGCCATGCTGCCCATATCAACAACTACCACACATCTTTCTCACTGCGTGATGGACTTCAAATTGTTTGGAAATGGCCTTTAAACCTTTTTCTCATTGATAGTCCACAAAAATTGCTCTTCTAAGCCCATTGCTGTCATCTTTCACCTCAGCCTTATATTAAACCACAGCTGTGTTTTTTTAAGACCAGCAAAACTGTTTAAAACTCCATACCTGGATCCTTGTGAAGCAGAAAAGGGTGTACTAATGTATTTATACTTAACATCAGCCTGTTAAATTGAGCTCCTTCACTTCCTCATTTCAGATGATTTAAAAACAGATCTCTTTGCTCACTAATGGTGGCGCTTTGTAAGAGAAACAAATGATGACGACGCAGTGCTATGACTGAAATCAGGCAAGCTAAGAGTTCTGTTCTTATAAATATAAGAAAACTTTGATGTCTGACTGCAAAAAATATGAAAGGAAATGTCTAATATTTGGTGACACACACTCCTGTTAATAATCACCTCATTCCTCCTCTTATTATGGAGGCACCAAGAAAATATTAAAGCAGCTGTCACAGATCTCCCACTGTGAGACTCTGAAATCTAGTGTGATAAAATAGCTGTCACAGGCTGCTTGATTTTTAAGTTTATAAGCCTCTTTAAATTGTGTTTTTACTTTTCCACAAATATAGTCGTGGAACAAATAAAAAATGCAGCGAAAAGCCGCTGTTACCCTGGATGAGGGAATATCTAAACTAACTGTAAACACAGTAAGAAACAGCGTCAAATAAACCTTGAATCAGAGCAGTTTGGCAAAAACTATATGACCTCATTTCTACGACAATAAGCTCAATGCTTCTGGTGCAAACAGCTAACCGGTTCAAACAGAGCTCTTTTGGTTTCAGCTAAGTGTCTCAATCAGAAAATAGTTTATGTTAAAAGAAATGAGAACGAAGGAAATGAAGAAATTTTGTAAATTCTTTTCAGACACACTTTATTAACAAATTGCCTTTTAAGTGAAAGAGACATTTTCTTCCCTTTGCTTTCAAAGGCATGAAATTTTGCCAAGATATCAAGCTAAGGTGACATTTGGCTACTGATCTTTCTTCTTGTGTTAACGCCAAGAAACTCCAAATTTAATTTCAATTACCGTTACCCTAATTACCGGAAATGTAAATGTTTAGCATTTGTGTCGTAGGATGTGGTAAGGCCTGACATGCTTATGTAAGACCGTTGTTTTTTGCCACAAAAGTCTATTATATTATCCAGTTTGATGTAGTAATACTGGCCATCTTTCTTAATTAACTCTTAAAAGAAATGTAGATAATCTGTCACAATAAGTATTAAAGTCAACTTCTCGTCAAGGTTTTCCATGCATGTTTGGTCAGAAACCAGGGGACTATTAACCCATCCTGGCCTGAAAATGTCTTGTGATCCTTCAGGATGAGCATGAAGAAGTCTGGGATACTCTCCTGGATCTTTTGACCCCTGTTCAGCCCCAATAACCCATATTTACGTATATTTGGCATGAGAAATTCAATCACACTGTCTACTTTTCTTCTCTGCTCTAATTAAATACCCCACATTCCTCACTATCATAGTCCCATTACCAAACATTTACCACTTAGCTAGCACCCCCCCCCCCCTTCCCCTCCCTTACATGATTCAAATAATATTAATATCAGGCCAGTTTTACTTATCTTACGGCACCAATATGTTAAATTATGACAATATTTGACTGGTACCGAAGCCGATACGTTGATTATACCTACGGATCACTTTCATTTTTTTAGGGTGGAAAGACATGAAACTGTTTAAGGCCCAAACATTTGAGTTTGTTTTAAAGCCACTGAATCAAACATTTACTCTTTAACAAATAACAGATTATATCTAATCAAAATTCTTATTGTCTCCAACTGCAAGTTAAAAGTTTTGAAGTTATTCTTATTTGAACCATTAAGAATCTCCCCATCTTATTGTCCAGCAAAAAAGAACCTTTTTTATTCATGTGAACACATTTTCACCAGAGTTGTGGTAATTTTGGGGTTTCTTATACATCCAATAAGAAACCACCACCTGATCTTAGTTTAAAACTAAACTTACATCTGGTTGTGAAAGAAAACCTCCTGCCATGTTGGAGGTTTTTTAATTTGTTTTATGCTCATTTCTAGTCATGATTTATTCATGCGTCAAGATTCTTGTTAAGTAAATGTATAATTTTAACACTCCCAAGAGGAATAGCTGGAACTTCATCAACAATATATTCTTGCTTTCCCAAACATGAATGTAAAACCACTCTGGGAATTGAAACAAAACAAAACATGCATATTATAATGTGTTTGGCTGGATGTGTATGATTTCTGCACAGAAACACATTTGTCGGTTGCTGACATGTTCAATTACCGACAGCGACGCACCCACAGATTGTTACAGACGTGTATTGACTGTGGTAGATCAAACATCCTTGCTTAGATAACCTTTTGACCGAGCAAAAACAGCAAGTGGGGAGCTGGCGAGTTAGTGTATGAATGTGGTGCAACACGACTGCATAAATCCACACGGCAAGATGGCGAGAGTCTCTGCGGCTTTCGCACTTTACTCCCACTCTGAGGTGAACCATTTGATCAGGAAGAAAAAGTCAAATGAGTGCTTGACAGCAGGAAATCACTTCTCTGCGATACTCCAGGCATGGACAATGGCTAAACATCGGCAACTAATATCGTTAAAAAGGCTGTCTGTGCCCGACAGTCAACATTTCACTTTACGGGGAACGATGAGCAGTTTTTAGCAATGCATGCAACCAACTGGCTGCCAATTATGACAACGTTGACCACGCTGACCCCCACTAACACTCCATTACAGCAGAGACACCGCTCCAGTGAAATGTAGCGAGCAGACGGCTGGTCAGGACAGAGAGGCTTCATCGTTTCTCTTCACAAAACGAGAGGCAGCAGACCGTGATTTGAAAGCAGAGTAAAAAATTCAGAAGTGGGTCATTTTAGGCACATTATTCAGCACTTTGGCAAAAAGATCCTGCACAGTAAGTTTACTGTGCTGTTTGCTCATGATCTGAAATAACAAGCAGCAGGTTTTCTTCCATTTAAACAACATCAAATTGGGAGGAATAGCAGCCCACTCTGAACTTTCACCAGAGCAATTTCTTGTCATTTCAAACTGACACAAAAAACAGCTTAAAATGCGCTGGAATTACATGCAAAATGCGAAGCGGAGCGGCTCACCATTTATATGCAAAGTCATGGTATCGCGTTATCCAGACTCAAAATAATCAATCTTCAGCTGTTACTGGAGGACCGCGCCACCTGAACCCACAGGAGCCACTGATTGATCTGCTGACTAAAACAGAAACGCCTCTTCCTCCATACTGGATAAAAACATTTTGAAATACAAGTCCTTTTGGTGTTAAAACCCGAACAAACAGCTACAACTGCAGCTACTCTCCGGCTTCTAAATTCAATTTACAAGACACTTTATTAATCCCAGAGATAATTTAAATGTTGTAACTTCAATTATCAAAGATTCTCTAAAGCTAAATTTCAAAGCAAGCAGAGATTTGTTTGTAGATTCTGATGAAGGCTCTGGTTCCATCAATCTTCCTTTTCAACTCATCTGGGATGTATGGCAGCAATTAAAGTATTATTTCAGTTTTTGGATATAAATTAGTTGCCGCCGGTTATAAACCAGATTTTTGCTCTGTTTATAAATAATAAAAAAATAAGGATGCATGATATATCGCCATCAACATTCTTATATAAAATCCTATTTTAACATATTTGTATCGGTTCATTACGTAAAACTGGGTCTAAAACCAATTTGTCCAAAAACGTCACGTTTCTGCCAGAAACAGGGAAATTAAGATTTAAAAAAAGAAACAACTCACAAAAAAAGTTAGAGGTTGAAAAGACTCAGATTTGCTTTGTGTTTTTCTAGGAAAACTGTGACCTGGATAACTGGGAAATCCTGTAGGAACCTTTTTTAAAAAAGCCGTTTTCTATATCTATTTGGAAATTTTATGCAATACATTCACACAAGATAATGTATGATTCCGATGAGAAAAGGAAAAATTTAAAAATTGAACAAACAAATTGAAAGTATATGTAATTATACTGATGTGACTTTACTATACCAGTACAAATACAAACGCAATGCAGTCGGTTGTCTTCAAAACTCAAATAATGGAATCTGTCTTTAATTTACTCTAAGTATGAATCCAGCAGTTATGTAAAAATATGGGGAGTTTTGTTGGAAAACACAAGCAGCATCATGAAGAACAAAGAACGCTGCAGAGAAAGTTGTCAAGAGGTATAAAATAAGGTTAGGTCATAAAACATCTCAAGCTTTAAATATTTCTCTGGGAAATCTGAAAACCTGAAAATGTAAAGTACGGCTCAACAAAGTCAAAGTCAAAGTCGAGACATAAATCTAAATGAGTTTATAAGATGTTAAAAATGTTAATTCATAGATAAAGGAGTGTGTCTTTATGCTTATTGTGATAAATTACTTGTCATGATAAGAAATAGAATTTATTGTCACAACAATAATATAGGATTGAGCTGAATTTTTACCCTTTTTTTGTTTTGTTTTTTTCAACCATCTGCGCCATAAACGGGGATAAATTTAAAATAATGTTTAAATGCAGTTACTTTGTGCAGTTTAGTGATATAAACCCGTTTTCTTTATGTGCCTTGTGTCCTAAAGAGGCCTTTATTAAATTACTATGAATTTCAAAAGCTGTATTTATTACTTTTATTTTTATAAATTAATCCACATGTGGAACTAAAGTCTGAAAATACGGAATTAAAGTCTAAATATATTGAATGAAAGTTGGACTGGCCTTGAGAGATTATGGGTAATGTGGTTCAAAACATACACACTCAACTATAAGTGTCTATTGGCGAACTTTTGAAACTCTACCTGCAGTGACTCAATGTTCCTATTGTAACTACGCATTAAACGAGGTACTTATTTTATCCATTTTATTGAGGATCCATGCTTCTGCGGACTTGGGCCAGCATCATTTCCCACAATGCATTGCACCACCCGTGGTAAACAGTTAAGGCGAGCGCAGACAGCGTTTTCATACTATACCGAATGGGATAATACACACCATCTATACTCAAACAAATCCAAGAAGTTCTGTGATACAAAAGGAAGAAGTTTCCTCGTTGATTGCATTAACGAACTACGAGATTCAGACTTTTTACATTTTCTTAAAATAAAAAACAACTTTAGTCACTGAGTTTGAAAACCACAATATGAAAACTTAAATGACTAACATATAGAAAAACTAAGGAGTAGCTTGCCTTTCTGTGCTGTCCCAGTATCTAAAAGACTTCAGTCATGTCATCAGTTCCTGATATACATTCAGTCATGGATTATACATTTGTATTTATGGGAGGAGAATCATTCATGTAACAGGGTTGAGCGGTTAGCCAGGGACAGAACTAAATAACGTGATTTTAATGAAAACCTATCAGTTAATATCAATAATAAAATGGCACAAATTAATATTTATGTTATCAAACTTTTATTTATTTAATTATTTCATTTGGTATTTTTAAAGAATACTTTTGTATTTTCCTTTTAGGGACCTAAGTTTCTGCAAGTTCCTTCTCTATTTAGGACCACATTGCCCATAATTCCCCAATGACTTTCATTCCAGTTATTCAGAGTTTCTTTCAAGTCATCAATAGATCTACATATGCCATATCATATAATATGCCATGCCCATTCAATTTATCAGCATTAAGCATAATTTGAAATGTAGTCTGATTATGTATGTTTTGAACCACATTACCCACAATCCCTCAAGGCCAGTCCGACTTTCCTGCCATATATTCAGAGCTTTGATTCTATATAAACAATTATTTCCTGAACGGCATGGCATAATATCTATCTATCTATCTATCTATCTATCTATCTATCTATCCTTTTCTAAAGTCATATAAAATAAGACAAAATACGAAATTGTTAATAGTAATAAAACCTTTTTAAGACAGTAAATGTAGGATGCGTTAGGATATTTTATTTTGTTGCAATAGTTTGTTAGATCATGACTATTTGGTGACCTGTTTCTTCTTTCTCTGTATACATAGGAGCTCAATCTATACTCTTGGTTTAAAATAATATTTTCTTTACTTACATGCAATAAAAAAACTCTTCAGCACACACACAGATATACAGTAAAGACGGTATTCCGTAACAAACATCCCACCTGTGGAGGCCTGGTCTTTGAGCAATTGTTATGCAATTACAAGACTTTATGAACAAGATCACATCTATCTACTAAAAGAACAACTAAGACAACTTCTGTAGGAGTAAAAAAAGGTCAAGGTTTTACTGAAATTTTTTTGTGTGCGTGTGTTTTTAGTGCCTGACTCATGCAGCATAATATACAAAACCTCTTCATCACATTAAATCTGAGTCTTGTCAAAGCTTTTGTTATTTCATCTTCTTTCTCTCGCTCTGCACGCATTCAAATGTTCAAATTCGTCCTTAGGCTGTGAGTGTTGGGAGGATTTCCTGCACTTATCACCATCCTAACATTGATACACATCGGCACGTCATAATGTGCAGTCAAAGTTTAGAGAAATACACAAAAACAACACACTGTATTTGTCCAGAAAAACTGCTTCATCAGCCAGCTTTCCCCTGGTAACTAGCAGGGCCTCTGCTGCACTCTTGCTGCCTCCTACACACAGAAATACAATCGCTTCCTCCAACTTTCTCAGTCGGCTTCCTATAACTGCTGTCACAACTCTCAAGTGCAAACAAGGCAGAAGTGTCTTGTGCTATGCGACCAAAGGTTTCAGCGGCATGCAGTCGGGCCACAAACGTAATAATTTTGACCTTTCCTTCTGCAGGCAACTCTTCCTATTTTCTTTTTTTGTTTGTTTGTTTTTAACTTTCTCCCAATGCGTCATCATTATAAACAAAAAAGATGAGGTAAAGTAAACATTTACTTCATAAAAAAATATTTTTCTAGCCATGAAAATATAATTTATTTAGATTTTGAGGAATAAGATAAGAACTGTTATGAAGTGCTAAATGAAGAATTTAGCACAAAAAAGTTTTTCCTACTGTTTTTGAACACATTATTTTAGCTGCCTATAAACATTGGTGGACACAGCAAAATCGGAAGGTAGTTGTGCGAACACTAAAGTCTAAGTTAGTTATTTGATTCAATTATAGAACTGAATTCCACTGAAGAAAGTTTAATGTTATTGTAATAACAAATTGATAAATTTTTGTAATAAATATTGCCGTCAACAATTGTTTATGAGTAACATCACAAACATCACAAACTTTTTCTAACATTTAACGCTACAAAATTGATAAAGGTCTGAATGAAGCTTCTCGTTTTTTGGGTCCACATCAATATCATAATATAAGAAGAATAGCTGTAGCAGGACACCCCTAATAATTAATGTTAGCTTAAGCTTTTAATAACATAGTATTTAGCAGGTGCTGACGCTAAATTCAAACTCACAATGTGTCTTTACAAAACATCAACAGGCTATAATTCATCATCTCACATCTATTTGTACTGATTCTTTGCAACAGACCTTTCATTCATGGTTCACGTTTTATACAAATAGATTACAGCCAACTCTGTTGCTGAGTTTACATAGGGCTACAGTCAGGAAACAAGCAGGACATCAGTAGTTATCTAAGGCTTGTAGTGTCAGGGAATCGGTTAAGGACTCAAGCAGAGGTGGAACGTTCTGAGGAAATAATTTGACTGAATGACTAATGACATGAAATCTGAACTGAAAGTAATTAATAAAGTGGCACAGAGGTGGATGGAAACTGGAATCAAAGCAAAGAACAAAAACCAATGCACAAACAATGATGAGGAGTGCAAGAAAACTAAGAAGCGACGGAAGAAACAAAACGACGGATGAACAGAATAACAGAGACGAAACGGAGGACGCAGACGGAGTGGGAGATCAACCAGATGAACACGAGGAAAAAAGGGAGAAAACTTACAGGGGGGAGGGGCAGCTCTGAGAAACACACGTGACAAAGGGGGTGAACGAGGTAGACGGGTAAGGGTAGGCAATGCAATATTCCAGCGGGTCGTGAGTGAAGTAACCAGCAATGGAGAAGCTGAATGTAAAATTAAAAACAGGTGTAAGTGATGATGAGGGAAACACGGAGAGAGAGCAGAGGAAAACAGGAGGGAGGAGTGGACAAAAGTAACAATAATATTAATAATAGATAAGAGTACTGCTACATAAACTAAAAGGAAAACACACACTAATTACAACACGTAATACAAAAACAACAACAAAAGACAACATTGATCATGGCATGTAGTTGAACTGTGATGCATTCTGGGTACATAAAATACATAAAATTTTCATATGGGTACTATAATATTTGCTGGATCGTATCACGGTTGAACGTGAGGAGAGAAAACTTTACCTGCTGAGTCAATAGAGTTCACCCTCTTCAAAATAAGAGCATGAATATTAAACATCTAGCCATTTGAAGGGGTTTCAACAGCAGATGATAAACAAGAACTAAATTTGCACTTTGGTGTTTATCCAGAAGCTAAGTGAGCTACGGAAAAGCTCCAGTATTACCATATCTCACTATTTTTTGCAGGTTTATGTTGTCGGGGTCATTTCTGTCTAGTCTGTGTTTCCATTCCCTCCTGTTGCAAAGCATCACCTCATCCAGTCACAGTGGAAGAAGCCCAATAATGCAGCGCCAGATTGTTTTGTTTGCCTGGATTTTACTGATATAACAATCCTCGTTGGCTGGTCTCAGTTTGTTATAGCGTTTGGACCCTATTACATGCAACGTTTACACAAAAACAATGTTTTTGGAGTTCAAACACAAATATTTAGGGCAGCTTTGTGAACTCACTTCCAACAAATGTTCATATGACAGCAGCGCCAAAAGAGAAAGGAGAGGGGGGGTGTTCTGCAAACAGCAGGTAAGAACAGAGATTAGGTCCATTGATGTTGAATTACACCCAACTGGAAAACAATTAAAGCAACAATCCCATGTTATCCACATAGTGAGGAGGAGCAGGTGAGGTTAAAGTCCCCCTGAAACCCTGGATGGAGCGAGCCAACAACCGTGTTAGATGAAGGCGACTCAGTGAAGCAGAATAGATCCTGTTAGGTTGGAGACAGGCATTAAGCTGCAGCCAATCAAGTCTCTGAGGGAGACACCAAGGCTGAGGAGTTTAAGACACATTTTTTGGTGTTAAAAAACAACTAATCACTGTAAAAATGATCGGCATGTCAAGCTAAAACCGATGCTTTAAAAATATGTTGTATTTAAACCATTTACAAATACTGAGAAATGTTGAGGTTTGCAATCCTAATTATAAAAATACTGGATAATACGAAATTTCAGTAATTACGCTATAAATGGACCTGATTGAACCTTCGAAATGCATTCTTCACCAAAAACACAAAGCTCAGAAGTTTACCTATGAGTTATTATTAAAAACAACCTTTCTAGAGGACATCATCCACATCATCATGCTTCCACCACCACGTTTCACAATGTCTTCTGGAAGGGGAAGCTGGAAATCCTTTTAAAAACGACAATGTTCAACATTGCGAAAGTCTTGATGGCAGTTATGATGGGATTGTTTAGATTTTGCCTGCATAAGACTTAAATAAACAACCGTTGTGATAAAGCCAACATTATTTTATCAATTTACAGATTTGTTCATAGAGGAAGCACAAAGTACTCTAGTGAAACTGTAAGTTTGGACGCTGAAATACCAGATGTAGTGTTACCCGACAGCGGCGGGTGTTTGACAAGCAACCAATCTAGGAGCGTTCTGTATCTTTGGTGCAGACTGCCTGCAGGGATAAAAAGACTTTAAATATAGATTAAGGTGGTTTTCCATGTGGTATTAATGCATATTAATGTATATTTGATGTTTGAACTGTTAAAAATGTTTTGTTTTTTTCCATTCTCCAGGTTTGGGGTCTGAACACTCATACTCACTTTACTTGCTACTGTCTTCTTCTACCATCCCATTTGTTTTATTTACTGTTTTCAAACCATAGAAGCTGGACCTGGTCAGAAGCTGAGTTACTGCTGGCTCAATGACTTTATGCAATCCGTTTCAACTTTTTCAATTGATTTGAAAAATAAACTGAAATGTATGTTTGATAACAAGGATCATGTGAAGTGATTGGTTAGTATAGTGTAAAGTGCCTTGATATAATGCGTTAATTTAGCGCTTCACAAATGAACTGAATTTGTTGTTTAATGACAAAATGTGTCAAAGATGCAGAGCTAATTTTTACTTTTACAAGCTGCCGCCGAATGGGAAACAGAATCTGGAACACGAGTTTAAAATTGAATTTTCCAGTTTTGGACAAAGTTGGTGTGATACTTGGATACTTTGAAGAAAGCGCCTTGAAACATACAATTATCATTCAAAAATCTGTTTATTCAGAGTGAAAGCATCTCCCAGTAAATGCCAGAGTACATAAATCACACCATGGTGAGTTTTCTGGTGTAAATGTTGATTCCTCATCTCCTCCAGCATTTTTCCTTTACTTCGCTGAACTTCCTTTACTTCGCCTTCCCTCATGATTCTAACTCTGTTGCACCTGGCATGCTTCAGCCTGAGCCTGGAGGAAAGTCACTTTAACCTTTCCAAAATAAGTTGCAGAGGCTTGATTTAAGGCAGCTGGAGCTCTCCTGACAGCCCGCTTGTTACAGCTGTCAGCCAGCTGAGCTAAGTTTGACACCTGTAATCTCACTTGCTATGGTTCTCAGCCAATTTATTTTGGCAAGGTTCACACTGCCCACCAAAGCAAAAAAAGTGGGTGAAAAAAAACTGACAACTGACTTGACCACTGAGTTGGGTAAAAACTGGTATCATCAGCTTAATACACGCTCCTGGCGCATTTCACGTCCGTGAAAAAAGATCTGCCAGTTTGAGACGAGGTTTTGTTCTCAGGTTAGTTAATTTCATCAGACAAATGCAAATTTTTAATATTTTTCAACTCATTCTTGCCTCAAATGATCAGTAGGGATGTGCATTATCACATTACTTGATACATTTCTGATTTTTCTACTGTATGTGATTTTTAATCACTGATCAAAAATGATTATGACGACCCAGTTTTGACAAAAACTGTAGTGTTTTGCCTGAAGGAAGACTCCATTTCCCATGAGCACCAGCGCATAGAGTCATAAAATCCTGATCTCCCGGTCGCCTACAGTTGGATTGAAGTACATTTCTGTTTCCAGTGGCTGTTTGAAGAATGAGTAGCGATCAGGTAGTGCATCTAATTGCGGTGAAACTATGTTACATGATGATGCTGAAAACAAGAAACGGGGGAAGTGACGTACGCCGGGTTCCTGCCACCCTCCTCAAAGTTGCTCAGTGCTGATTAAAGCCATGCGTTCCCCCTCGGGCCATGACAGAGGCGTCATTAAACAAGCTTTAAGTCTATTTATAATCACAAAACTTATGAAAACATTTTATGAAGGTTGAAAAATTAGTTGGTGTTGCTTTAATAGCATGTTGATAGGGAAATGTATTTATCTGATTCACAATTTTTTCTAAAACAAGAAAAACAGTCCAAACTGAACTAGAGTCTTAGATTCCACTAAACGGTACGGTAAAGCTCAGGCTGTTAGAAAGGCCCTCAGAACCGACTGGTATCGCAACATTCCTGGACCCTCATTGGCTGTAAGTCCATAGGAGGATGATTCGATATTGTCAAGGTGGAGCTACTGGTGTTATGCACCATGCACCAGAAAAAGGTCAATCCTTACGACAAGATCAAGAAATGCTAACATGACAGCATCGGTACGGCTTAGTAGAAATGAGTCCATATATGAACGCTAGCTGTCATCTACTACATACAAGTTTAAAACCAAAAGCAATTTCTGTTTATTTTTCTTTACATGTCATATTAGCCGAAAGCAGCAATGATTGACATAAAACCAGAAGATCCCTTCTCAAAATGATGCGCTTCATCCAGTCACATCCATCCAAACTTGGATGGATGTGGCTAGACTATAAAAGAGATTTCTTATGGTTGAAATATTCATGTTTTACTGACCATCCGAAAAGCTTATCCCTACCTATCAAATTAAAAATAAATGCCTGTATTATTGCGGATGTCATGATATCGCACAGCCCACCTCGTAGCGTTTTTCCCCCCAGGCACACAGTGTTGTTAAGTGGTGCGTGTCTTGGAGCATAGTAAGGGGTACTTACACATACTCATGAAAGTAACAGTCGAATGGACCCCCCCCCCCCCGTAAACATTGAGCGATCTATTGACCTCCACTGAAGTGTGTTTGGATCTGAGCAAAAACATACATGTTCCCCTCCAATAACAGCTTTCTGGTGTCTGAGTCACTATGCGTTCAGCATTAATAGGCTCTGTAATGAAAGGGGAAAGTTTTTCTGTTGCCGCGGTAATGAAGCTGAGGAGAGAGTTACCGGGCAGGAATGCAGCCATTACGCAGCCGTGACTCTAAAACACAAGCAAATCGCGATGTGTGCAGGCAGCGAAAAAAAAAGAAAAAAAAAGAGATAAGAGGACAGTGGCAGTGTGGGATGATGTTGTACTGTATGTCAGAGTGGAGGTCGTGGAGTTGACACAAAACGAGAGAATGATGGAGGGTCTTGTCTCCGCTGCCAGAGGTAAAAAAGAGAGATTTTTTGAGTACCTGAGGGTACAGGTGGCGTTTGGTTGATTGATCAGACTGATCCCCTGAAGAGCGAGAGAGACGCTCGGAAAGATGGATAGAAACGCTGGTGGAGGAGCCGTCTCAACAGACAGATGGTTGGATCAGGCGACGGGAATGCAAAGCGATGACAAACACAGAAACAGGATGGACACGCTAGATAAGGAATGATTTATACTCTTAATAGATGCTGTGAGAATTTGGGAGACATGAGGGTTAGCTGGGTTTGATTTGCAGATTACTTATGCGTGACCTTGAGAGTCGCCCGATGTTCCTGCTCAACCGTCCGGCGTTGTGGAGATGTCGGTTTTGCATGGTTCAAATAAGTTAGCTTAAGTTCATTCTGGGATAGAGTTTAGAAAAAATATGAAATGCTTCCACATACAGTGAAAAACCCTATATTTATATACACAGATTTTTAAACAAAGACACACCTTTGCATTTCCACAATTTCTGAAGGTAAATCAGTAAAACCTTATCTTCTTTTAGATTAGATATATCAAAAATGATTTATATAAATATGGAACAATAATGACAAAAACAACATATACTAGGTTTGTTTAGGTTGAATATTATGGGTTTCCTTTCAGAAACATATCTCAGTGGTTCTGGCCCGTTCCTCGTGACAAAACTAGTGCAACTGGGTCAGGTTTGTAGGCCGTTTCTCTACAGGACTAAGGTCTTTGTGAAGACTACACAAAAAAACTATTCACTTTAGTGTCCTGAAGCCACTTTAGCTGAACGCTGAGCGTTATCGTCCATTTGGAGCACTTGAATCTGCCTGAGCTTCAACTTCCTGGCTGATGTTTTTAGATGCTGGTTTAATGTTTCCAAATCTTGTTTTTCCACCTTTAACCTCCAAATGTAATCATAGTCATTATGGCCAGACAGTTAATACCTTAGATTAATCAGACAGACTCTCATGTATCCAGAATGGCTTCCTTCTTGCTGAGCGGCCTTTCTGTCCATATGGGTACAGAACACGTATAACCGTGGATAATGAGATGTTAACAGTTTCATACACATTTAAGACCAGAAAATACTCAATTATTTCAACGGGTTATTCAATTAGTGATCTATGTGTCTCTATAAATCTGTATCCTTACTTTTTTAGAAGGATCAGACATTGATAAATCATTCAATCACATCCACGAATGTCAAGCAAGCAAGAGATTTATTCAATTTATTAAGAAATGTAACTTAATGAACAAGCGTGTGAGGATAAACACTGATTTTACTACTACCATGTAAAACAAAGTAAGTTCAGAGTAAGCTAATTCATTATTCTTTTTGAAGACATGATTTGCATTAATTTTCTTTTATTTGAATAGCTTTTCAAGGTTTACAAAAGTGTGAATCAACCGTGCCTCATTATTTAAAACCAAACCTGCGATTTCACGACATGAAAACAAGGTTTATCCAAATATATACCAAAATATTTTTGCATCAGATGTCAGCTCAATAGCTAATGAATGAAAGCTAAGCTCATTGTACCTGGTTGGGAAAAAGCATCCTTCCTGGTTAATTATGTAGTTCAGGTTTTTAAAAAAGAAGACAAAGCCTGTTTACTAAAGAGAATTTAGTCAATTGTTTCAGAGTGAGAAATATTCATAACATGCCTTAATATTTGAACATGCGTGACTTGATCTGGTTTAGACTTAAAGTTCTATGGGATGGACATTCAGCAACCTTTTTGCTTTTATGTCATTTTGCAACTAATGTGAGGGTGTGTTTGTTGTCATTTGTTGTCTTATAAGTTTTCTGCTTCTTTCAGCGAAACGCCCACACAACATAAAGTTAGCAGTCCAGTACTGTAAAGCAGGGATAGTGCTCAGCTTTCCTGTAAATCTATATATATGAGTATTATATCAGACCCCACAAATTAAGTCTGTGTTCCTGAGGGTATTTCCAAACGTATCTGCTTTAAGTTATAATTTGGTAGTAGGAACCAAGATTAGCGACCACAGCCACCTGTATTTCCACAGAATCAATACTTGACCGGCTCTAAACTGCTTAAAACTGTCTATTTTATTAGGTGCAAAGACCAGATATACCTTAATTTGCATGAATACATCGACAGTCTTCCTTATCACTGCTTTTAGGGTAAAACCCATAAATTACGTGGACAGTAAATGGGACTCTTGGATTGGACGCCTTGCAAACAGCAGCCAATAGTGTGTCAATTAGCATTGCTCCGGGTATTTCAGGTTTTCAAGGTGTGTTTTCTTTGAAATATTTTAGATATGCACCAAAGAATAATCAGTAAAAGTCCACAGTAGTAGCTTTTTCCTCAGGGAAGGTTTTTTCATCCATGTTCATAATGGACACATCGCACTGTGGATTACAACGCTACGTTTCAGCCAGCATTTTCACAAGGTCTGCGGTTTTGCTCCGAGGTTAATAAACAAACACGTCAGTGACTCTTGTGTCATCTAACCTTGTGTATTGTTTGCTCAACCAGCAAACATGGCACCTTTGGGAATGTAGAAAAGGATGAATCAGGGCGGTCCATAAGTCTCTGCCTCTTTTTGTTTTTTGTTCCGTGTTCAACAGGAAAGGTTTCCGTCCATAAAACACGAATGCAGGACTTTCCCAATTGCTTAATTGAAAAAATCTTCCTGCATTGAAGGAAGCTAAATATATTCTGCCATTTAGCAAACAGAAACAGTTCTAGTAATCCTGACAGACATAAAGACAGGAAAAGTTTAGTTTGAAAGTTTAGACAGTGATAAAAAGTGATATCTTTATACAGAACGCATGCTAATATGAGGTTTCAGCTTTTGTTTTCTACGCCAGACTAAACGAACACACAACGATGCTGACAGTTTGGAGGGCCGCATCATCTCACAAGAGAGAACAGGTGGATCTCATTGTCTGAATCATTAACCCATATCCACACTGTCTTGGCAAACACCACATTAGCATTTGCAAACCCATTTGTTTTTTTTCCCACTGACAGTGAACATCTGTATGAATTTGCATCCTGTAAATACACAAGGCGCGGGCCATCATCAACCGAAAGCCACAACCGCTCAGTTTCACAACTTGAAGAGCTCTAATGCGACCATCTGGCAAAGCTTTATTTATTTAAAGCCATTTCAACAGCTTGGTTATTCCGTAGTGAAAACTTGAAATAAAAAAAAGTATGATTAGATAGTTGTTCTCCTGACTAAAGAGCAAAATTATTACTGCATCCCTTTAACTTAGCATGAATAATGTCACTCCTATAAGTTGTACTGAATACCATCCCTGCACAAATCAACTAAATTAACCTCCAGGATGCTTTAACTAGCAGACACCATTCAGATCTCTGGAAAGAAGTACTTATATGGTAAACATCTTACCGGTCCAGCAACAAAAAAATCTTTTTATGAACTTCTTTGGAATGAAGCAAATATTCATGTCACTGATATTTTATTCCAAACATTAGATTAATGGCAATACCTAAAAAGAGAACTTCTAAAGGCCTATTTGCACAGGATTAGAATTACCTAGGGACTTCTGATAATTTGTAATTTTTTAAATAAAAACATAGCAGATAAAGTTTATTGAAAGTATCTGGTATCTTCGGGCAGTAATGAAAGTATCACACCAGAAGTGAAAATGCTGTATCACAGCAAACTGTACCAAAGACTTTACTAAGAAAACGTGTCTGTGTCTGCTCTCTGCTCCAGGTGGGTCAGCTACTCATAAGCATTCCTCACTGTCCTGCTTCAAAACAATAACAAATAAATCCTATTATCTTGTTTTTCCCCTCTCAGTTTCCAGTATTTGATCTCAGACTAAATTCATAAAGGTACCTAAAGAAAATAAAACCGCTGCAGTGTGCAACCTGCACCACTGCTACAGCTACACTTACATTTTATAAAAACACTTTTAGCTAAGCGAAGGGGCTAAAACAAGGTCGATAATCGTCACGAAATGTAGAATAAACGGACGAAATGCAAGTATGTCAGAAGCAAACCTTTTAAAAAAAGTAAAGTACCAGCCGAACTTTCAGTGCAGGTCTTTGAAGGAGAGCAACACTGCCTCCAGCACAGAGGGGCGTCTGCTTGATTTTACACTAAAGAGAAATGTACTTCGCATTGCAGCTCCCCACATCCCCATGACTTTAGTGTCAAAAAACATTTAAAAAAAACAACTTGTCAGCGCTTAAGGAGGAATTATTTCCATTTGACAACTTTTTTTCTAGGTCACCAGCCAATGTGATATGGTAAGCATTTCCAAGCCTAGTGTGGCCTTCAGTTTGGGCTTAAGGCTCCCACAGTTCTGGGAGAACGGCGCTGAGTTAGTGGGCCTCGGCGCCTCCCTCCCCTCACCTGTTGTTCAAAGAGACAAACAAAAAAATGGAGAGGCTGAGGGAGGGGGAGGAAATGGGAGAGAGGTATGCGTTTGCACGTACAGTACAGATTCTACTTTAGCAGTTCCCTCATGTTTTCTCTCATCACCTTTTCGCTTCTCGTCATCTTTCCTGAGAGCCAGCTTCCTATAATTCCTCCTTCCATAGAGACTCTGTATTTCTCTTGCAGGAACAGATTGGTGTTTTTTTTTTCTTTTTATAATGTTTCCCTCGATCTCGCTGCCCCCCAGATGCAGATGTAGCTCATTTAGTTAATTACTGTCATTTCCGCTTGGGTAGTGCCTGCGATGCATGCTAAAAAGACTAACACACAGGCGCAGAGTAAACGCCCACCTCTGAGTACACATGCCACCGAACCACACTCTGTAATAACATAAACAGATACGGGAAAACTCATTTAGATTCAGACGCACTTTTTTGCGTTGATGCCTCCACGTTATAGAATGGATTTTTTTTATGGAATTACTAGCAAAGCATAAATGCAACACAGGCCCATTCGGAACAATCACAAATAGCGAGACAATGAACATACGATGCAGGTATATTTATATGGAAATTCACATTTCCTGAGCTCAGGAAGAGAAAAACAAATTTTTCGTGAATAAAACGTAACAGTTTGGATCCTGTAACCAGGGCTGCACAATTTTTAGTGAGTATAACGTCAACGCAGGTCAGTGCTGGAAAGGTTAATTCGACTGTATGTTAATATATTATAATACTTCAGTGTAACAGAGACTCGTGGCAGTAAAAGCACATATTGGACACAAATGACATTGCCAAACATGTTAAAGGTCACATAAAGAAAGAAGGAAAGAAAAAAAAGTGGTACTAAAACTTCACCATCATAAGATTGGTCACAGTCTCAATAAACTAAAACTATCACTTATATCAGGTCCTATATAGCATCCTGTATAAAATATGGATGCTATGTTGATGTTCATGTAAAAACTATAACATTTCCGTGCAGGGCCGGACTGGGGGATTTTTCAGGCCAGGAGTCAGTCATGTAAACAGGCCACCCTGGGCTTGCCACGCATGCATGTTCCCAGACATCTTCACACAAACACCTAAATGCATGGGCACAAGCAAAACACATTTGTGCACGTGCGCACACACACTTATAGCAAATTCCAAATAAAAGCCCTGCTATTAGACCTGCTGTAACTTCTGAGGTTGTAATATACAGCAACTTTACTGCTGATAATGCAATAGTACAGAGATAATAAAGATTTTACACAATAATAAGTGTCTAAGTTAGAGCTTTACATAGTCAAATCATGTAAAAAATCAACTGCCTCAGTGGCACATCATCATACCGGGGAAAACTGATGAACCCCAACCTACAGTAAATCCAAGGTTGGAATACACAAATGTTCATGTTTGATCTGGGATACATAACAGCAAATCAGCAGCAGACAGAAATATTTAACAACACAATCACTTAATAGAATAACGCTATAACGCCAAGAAAGCTGTTATTACTGTCAAGAGCCATTTATGTCAATGCTAGAATCTGGGTGTGTTCATGTGTTGTTGCTCTACTGTAGAAATGGTTTTGTAAATTCTCCCAAATGCTCTCCTTCTCCTGAAGTACCAGCAGAACTGGTGTCATCTCCATCACCACCTTTGAATAGCAAACATATGTTTACAGTTTTTCCATGAACTATATTTCATACAGTAAGATTATGTAGCCAGTCTCACTGATTTGGCCTTGTACTCATATACATGATAATGATAAGATTATATCCGATTAGCTGGACAAATAATACATTTAAAAAGTAACTAATATTAATAATAATAAAGTGTTATGTAAATCAGTGATTTTAACTTCCCAGTCCTTATCTTAATTTCAAGGCTAAGCCTATATAGGCTCCATATTTACACTGTAGACTGAATGTGTGCAGCTTCAAGTTCCTTTAGGGGTCTCCGTTTAAACTTTAAACAAAAAAATGTTGGTACAAATATATTATTAAAATTAAAAAAACAAATATTTAACCTTAAAATTATATTTGTACCAACATTTTGACTATGCGTCTTTTGTTTTTAAAAATTACTTGTAATCTTTATTTCAATGGCAACAAGGGTGGTCTGAATAAATAAATCTGTTACTTTTCTGCATTTTGCCGCGTCCTCCTCCATCGCCTTTCTCTTTTTGTCTCTCTATCTGTTCCTTCTACCCTGTCGGGAGACCCGAGTCGCTTCTCCTCACTTCTTGCACGGATCGCTCGTACCTCGAGCTGCTGTCAACAGACACACGCCACGCCCCTTCCTCCACACCTGTGTGGTTGATACGGACGTTTGGGGCGGGTCTTAATCGAAATAAACCAATCATCTTTCCCTCCTCACATGCTGCTGGCCTGACTGCCTCTATGGCTAACCCAGCGCTGGTCTGTCTATCTGATATTCGCACTGTCACACTTTTTTTTTTTTTTTTTTTACAGAGACGCAGGACAGAAGGCCAATATTAGGCCGAAGCTTCGGGAATACTCCCGGTTCTACCTATGGCCAGTCCGGGCCCCTTCCGTGGGAACGTGTTTATTTCTGAACATATTTGTCCTACAACCAATTTAGTGCTGACCTCTATGATTTGAGCTACTGCATTCAATTTTACTTTTCATAGGAACGGTTTCTCTCGGTACATTGTTTTGTTGCTCAAAATTTGATAGGTACTGATGAGTAAAGTTACATCTGGTGACATATTTCCGCCTTGTGCTGCGAAAATCTTTGCTCGTTGACTCTCATTGCAAATCGTACAGGCTCAGTAGATGCTCTTCAGTACAACAGCCGTCTGGCGTAAAGTCACATTTTGAGATGAAAAATAAAGCAAAAGAAATGAAATAATTCACCTAAAACATCATCTTAGCTGCCAGGAAATGATTTAGCAACAAGTCAAACTGCATGTAGCAAGGCTGATTCTTTATTCTGCTTTCCCTGTCTCCCCTTTTAAACATCAGCATGTGTTAAAGCTAACTGAAGAAGTTTCAGTTTTGATTGATTTTGGCAGCCAGTGTGGACATAAGTGGTAGTGCTTTGCCTGAATGAAGACTGCATTTCCCATGAGTACCAGCGTATAGCATGGTAAAATCATGATCTCCCGGTCGCCTGCAGTTGGATTAAAGTACATTTCTGTTTACATTGTGTGTGTGAAGGATGAAAAGCGATGAGGTGATGAATCTAATTGTGGCAAAACAATGTTATATGATGATGTTGAAAATAAGAAACGGGAAAGGATTTATACCGTAAAGCAGTCAGCACATTTGTAGTTGTTTTGTGTAGCAGGGTTCCTGCCACACTCCTCAAAGTTGCTTTGTGCCAGTTAAAGCTATACGGACTCCCTCGGGCCATGACAGAGGAGTCATTCAATGAGCTGTAAGTCGACATATAATCACAAAAGTTATGAAAATATTTTATGCATGTGGAAAAGTTACTTAGTGTAGCTTTAAGACTGGTGTGAACTTAATGAAAAGGCAAAAAAGGTCAACCAATGTACTATGACCAGCCCTGCTTGAAAAAAGTAAATACTGCATCTGAGCATGATGAAGGCTTCAAGGTTATGATCAGAAAGCAAAACGAGAAAGTTGACAATAGCAGACATTTTCTATCAAAAATAATGGACCGAACTGCGCACGTCAATAAACCTTGTTTTGTTTTAATGCATCGGGCATGTTGTCTATGGAGAAGAAACACTAGTGGCTTAAACCCCAGAGTCATTGAGAAATCTGCTTTTCTCAAGCATAGAAGAGGAAAAAGTACAACGCTACATAAATACCAGTGAATGTTTTCATTGACGTCTTATATGGAGCCCCGGAGAAAACTTCACCAGCCAGAGTCAGGAAATGAATCAAATGATAGAATGATCCGAGATAATTTCATTGACACAATAATATTAAGTTTCTGAACGATTGTTACCGTTTGGATTGTTATCAATGGTGCTGCTAACACTTCAGCATTATTGTAGCATTTATTGTCATCATGAGAAATTTCTTGTCGTGATAAAAATGTTTGATTAATCACAATGATAATTAAAGATAACGTTTCCCTCTCGATCCTGTTCAAATAAAGCTCTAGAAATGTAAAACAAATTGACTAAATGCAGTTAATGTTTACAGTTTATTGAGAGAAAACGCACTTCTTTCTACAAGTAGTGTTTTTATTAGTTTATTATTATCACGATAGAAACACAAAATATCATAAAACGTTTTATCCATAATGCCCCCCTCTGTGGGGGATTACACCTTAATATTACATTTAAAGGTACGGAAAAGGTTCTGCCACAAAACATTTCTGTTTCATCTCGACTTTGTTTGTGTGCCCCTACATCCCAGACACATAAAAAAAAAGGAGTGACACATTAATTAAATTAGAATTTCAGAGTGCAAACAGGTAACAGGAATATGAGCTCTCTCTCCTTCAGAAGTATCGAAACCAATCAAAGACTAATAACAAGGACTAACAGGCTAGCAGTGTGACAGAAATAGCAGATTTTCAAACTCTGGGACAGTCTGAGATGTTATTACGCAGCAACATTTAAACTCATTTTGAGGAGATTAAAGGAGGTTAAATTAGATATAAATTGGACAGCTTGTGTTTATTTTTTTAATTAAAACTTACATTGACAACTGAAAAGTGAAAAATAGTTTCTTGTCCTACATAAAAAAACACTATTTAAACGGATTTAAAAAATATTTATTAGTTAGCAAGTGATCTCATATAAAAACATTGGGCTGCTATTGCCAGTTACATCTCTTGTGCTTCTTAGCGGCAGCTCAAGTAGCTTCAGTGCGTACACTATTAGATTTTCTTCCACAAAGTGTTTTATTCGTCACAAATGTCTATTTAAATCTTATCGGATCAGATAACGGGAAATGATTCTAATGGCATGCTTGTCTTTGGGGAAACAACAAAAAGGACTTCTAATGGCTTTCTTAAATTTTTGGTCTTGTTGACAGCGCAGGTAATAGCTGTATAACTAACGTTTAGCCCATTGTGGAAACACAGACATCAAAACTCAGTAGTAAACTTACAGACCTCGGCACCAGTTCACTCATGTGTAATTGGTTGCTCGACTTCCTGACCAGTCTGCCCAAACATGTTCGGCTGGACAACCACTTCTCATCCACCATCACCATAAACACCGGAGGGCCACAAGGCTGCGTGATGAGACCCTTCCTCTACTCCATCCTCACCTACAACTGCAGACATGTCCTTGGCTCCAACACCATCATCAAGTTTGCAGACGACGCCACAGTGATTGACCTCATCAGAGACAAAAATGAGGCCGCCTACAGGGAGGAGGTGGACCGTCCGGTTGAGTGGTGCGACACAAACACCAAGAAGACCAAGGAGCTCATCATGGACTTCAGGAGGAACGTTGACCCACATCCACCCATCCAGATCAAGTGGACGGCGGTGGAGCGTGTGGAAAGCTTTAAGTTCCCGGGAGAGCACATCCCCGAGGACCTGACCTGGACGACCAGCTGCTCCAAACTCATCAAGAAGGCGCACCAGCGCCTCTTCTTCATAAGGACCCTTAGGAAGAACCATCTCTCCTCAGAGATCCTCACAAACTTCTACCACTGCACCATTGAGAGTATATGCCTCAGACTGGAAGGCGTTGCAGAGGGTGGTGAAAACTGCCCACCGCATCGCCGGGGTACCGCTTCCTGCCATCAAGGAGCTCTACAGAAAGTGGTGTCTGAAAAGAGCTGGGAAAATCAACAAAGACTCCACTCACTCTGGACACACACTCACTTTTCCCTCCAGCCCTCTGGGAGGCGTTACAGAAGCCTTCGGACTAGAACCACCAGACACAGGAACAGCTTCTTCCCCATAGCTATCACGCTCCTGAACGCCTCGTGACACCAGAAATTATAGAAGCTGTTTTCACCACCCTCTCTAACATAGGAACTGTCCTCACACACAAACACACAAAATAATCCATGTATCAAACACCACCTACCTGCACTTCTCAACCACAGCTGTATATCTGTATGTAATCTGTATGTATGTAAATCCATATTTATAATCACCCAATAGCTGTATACATGGAAATATATAGTTATGTCCTGTATACATTTTGTTGCTTGTACTTGTGACATGGCAAAACAATAACATTGAAATCTATTCTAAACACAAATTAATCCACAATAATTAATTACATTATTTTCAGAAATCATTGATATCCATGAGCAGCAAAGGCTACACTTGTAGTAGTTTCTGCAGTATTTTGGCCCCTTGATGCTCCCCTACCTGAGGTTACCAAGTCAGATGTGGACATTACGGTCAAGCAATTATAATTAGGGTCGATATAACTGATACTAAAATAATAAATTATTCACAAGAGATCAACTAGCTAACATGCACTGATACGATTAAGCAGTGCATGAAGAGTTTCAGCTTAAAGTGTATGTTTTTGCACAACAAAGGCCCAATACTGTGGAACAAGAATACGTTTTAACACATAATAAGTTTGATGCTAATCTGAAAAGCTAATCACACTTGGAAACAAGATGCTGAACCTATGAGCGCTGTCGTCTTGCTAACAGCCTTAACCAACAGAACTAAACCAACTTAGTTTTGGTAAAGTTACATAAGTATTGTTTTTTCTCTGTATTTTATATTCATATGAATAACACAGCGTCTTCAGGTTTAATCGTGTCCTGAAAACTTACAGCTGTGCTCAAGTTTATTTTCTTATTTAGAATACAATTTTTCAATGTATTATTTTATTAGTGTTATAGTCTGTGAATCAATTAAAATTCAAACTCAGCCCCATTTATGTATTACAAATTCACAAACGTCAAACATAAGAATAAAACAGAAACGGTTCTTTTGCACCAAAGTAACTTCTGATTAAGTAATAAGTCAGTAAATGTTATCACAGGCAGTGTAATGCTGGTTAAACTTAAAAGTTACATCTAAAATGGGCACTAAAGTATTTTTGTGCTTAACTAAATATTTGTATAGGTTTCCATTGTTGTGATTAGTTGTTGTTTATCCAAAGCATTGTAGTATTTGCAAGTATTTGGCTAGTAATGTCGTTTGTTTACGTAATCCTATTACTGATACTGTCATCATGTCTCAACACCGCCTTCCATCAGAGGCTTATACGATTTGCTGCAGCAAAGACTGCTAGAGGAGAGGCTTCCCACTCACATCCATCATCTTCTACAACAACCCTTTTGAAGAAGGTTGAATAAAATGAGTTATAACAACATTCAATTTCCCTATGGGCTCAACAAAAATACTGAATTAATTGAAACAATCTGAATCAAGTTCCAGGCAAAGACAAAGACGCGGATTGATGTAAACACACTCACCATGCTTTTTACACGTCAGACTCATTGACCTTTCAATGAAAACCTCAAAGTGTACAAATCTAACTCAGCCTTTATAGTTGCAGCTTTGGTTTCTGCAGCAACCATGCGAGGGGTGACGTCTTCGCAGATGGATCATATTAATGTTGGTAAAGGGTAACCGGCCTTCCAAACAGACTAAGTTGAGTAAAACTAGGCGCATACGTTCTCCCAAGTCATAAAACCTACTAGCCCTAAACTTGACTGTAAGACTTAACTTTTTTTGGGTTTTAGGAGATTAACTTTAACTCTACCTTACCAGGGAACTACTGATATGGGAGCTACAATGTCCAATATACTATTAAAACAGCCTTTTATCATATTGGGGATTTCATTTTACTTTAAATGCCACAGCACAAAAAACTTATTCAGCTTGTTGCATTCATTTAAAAAATAAGGGAAAAATAAATGTTGCTGTAAGTCATGTTACGCAAAGTTATTGTAGAAGCTAATTGCTGTGAGCAGGAAGGTACTTGGGTAGCTGTCTTTGTTGGACCACATCATAAGAAGCCTCTGACTGAAGACAGTGTTTTTACATGACAGAATTACTAAATTAACCACAATATTAACCACTCACAAGCCAGTTTTTATTACCCTATTCACAAAATTGTTTGACTGACGTTTTTAGCGTTGATAAAATAAGTTATGATTGTCCCAGCAGGTTTTAACTTTAATACTGCGTGCTGCTAACAGCTCCTTTATAAACAGAAGCATTAAGTCTCCAAAGATTTTCTAATGTTTCATTTAAATGTATTGGTCTAATTGTAATGTTCTCCACCTACATGCATTTTGAGAAAACTTGCGATTAGCGTCAGTGGCAAAATGTTTATTCTGATCTACTTGGGCAGCAGGTGAAGCTGATGAGTTGCAGCGGCTGTTGGAGCATAAAAGAATATGTTCAGGCGGATAATCTCCATGTACTAGGTTAACTGTATGATCATGAGCAGAGTAGCATTTATATATATATGCAAAACTTAACAAAGCAAAGAAACAAACCTGAAAGAAGAGGGATAAAAATCAAACACGAAACCAAACAAACACGGGCAGGTGAAGTGGCTGCGAAGCAAAAGAGAGTCCACACAGGAAAAAATCAAATGAATGCGTAAAAGTAAATACGAATTTTTTTAAAAAGCGCCTCAGATTTTTCCTTACACCATCTCAGAATGATTCTAGTAGTATCAGAACAGTTAGGCTCTGATCTCGATGTGGAGAAAGTGCAGGAGCAACACCAGACCACCATTAGTCGCAAACTCTGACCAGTGAGAAAAACAACAGAGAACCATCTGCGGACTGGAGGGGTCAGATATCAGGTCAGGTCAAACACAGCGGTGCAAACTTAAAAAAAAGAAAAAAAAGATGAAATGTATTTTAAATCGACAGGGAATCTGATAGAATGCTGATAAATAGTTAAACACGGTGTGAAAGGATTATGGTTTCTTACTAGGAATGCACGCTTAATGGTCATAAACACACCGGTGGTGGCCGATGCTGTTCCATTTATGCTGGGCCGATATTCACGTTTACTTCCTTGTTGCTGTTTTTTGTTTTACGACGGAAAGGAACTTGGTATTTATTCAGTGGATACAGAGCGTGAAAGTGTGGCGTATAAATGAAGCATTGGGAGAAAAGTAACTAGTGCGAACGCTTTGACACAGCAGAGCTGCATCCCTAACCTCCAGATCTGTGTTACATGGGCAATCTGAGGGAAAACTAGAGCGAAGGTGTTCACAGACGTTCCCTATCCAGCCTGACAGAACTTGGGCTTTCTTTCGTGCAGAGAACGAGAAAGAGTTTCCATCTCTAGATGCGCAAACCTGGTAGAAAAAAAACATTACCAGAATAAAACCCCAACAAATTATGTTTGTGTTAAAAGTAGATGTGAAAACTTCATCGGTGCATGATCAATTATAATCGTCTTACAAAAAATCCTGTTTCCCTGTTTGTACGACAGATTTTTGTGGCCGATCGTCATCCTGCAAGGAAAATGAATTGACATATGCATAAACAAGAAATAAACATATTTAATCTGTTATAAGCAAACAGAAAACCTTGGGAGGCTATAAAGGAAAAAAGAAGACGAGATCAGAAAGTGATCCTGATTGCACGCTGACTCACTTTTAGCTGTTTTTGAATGATGCCGTCTGTCCTGGTGAAATGTCAGCGAGCAGCCAACAGCTGCTTAAAGCTAATTAATGAAGAGCTTGTTCCCGCTGTGGAATAAATTGGGCGGCTAAATGAAAAAAAATAAAAAATCAAACATCTCGTGGGTGCCTCAGTGGATTTTTCTAGAATAAACTTCTTCTTGCCTTTATTATTAGACGTGCTTCGTTTCCACTCGAAGAGACTCCAAGGCAAGTGAAAAATCGCCGTGTGAACTACGAAAGTTCAACCTTGTCACTGGGAGCGCAAACACGGTAATTACAAACAAACCGCGGCCCTAAACGCTGTTGAAATGTTTAGACATTGATTCCAATACAAGATGGATTAATGAGTGCTTTTGATTAAGTATAATAAAGATCCTTTTCCAAGTGTTTCGTAGTAGTGAATCTCAGTACATATTGAAAAATCCGCTAATTTTACTAATTCCACTTAACAAATATAAACTAATGA
Organism: Orestias chungarensis; assembly: GCA_032876305.1. Lineage (NCBI taxonomy): Eukaryota > Metazoa > Chordata > Actinopteri > Cyprinodontiformes > Cyprinodontidae > Orestias > Orestias chungarensis. The sequence continues at coordinate 1,806,839 of JAVLVB010000879.1, read as the reverse complement.
TACAGCTAGCCCAAAAAAAGAAAACAGGTATATTTGAAGTTTTGATTTATTTTGATGATTCTGGCTAACATCTATGCAAAATTTCATAGGATAATGAAAAAGATGCTTTTGTTTAAATTCAGGGTTTGCATCCTATGAAGGTTTTCTTTAAAGGCTGGTTATGTTGCAGCGATTTGACGAACTGAAACGCTCTTCCTTCTTTATTGAAGCACGGGTCCTCCCTATCCCAAGATGCATTGCAGTCAAGTGCGATATTTTTGTGGCAGAAAGAAACGGGGAAGAGTTTTGAAGCCTTTATTTATAGATATGTTTCATTATATCATTTTGTAATAAGTGTTATTTTACTTGTTTAGATGATTTCACAGCTGCTCACTTTTTTAGGTCTTCGCGGCCGATAAAATATCAGGCCCGACATCGACCGGGTAGCACAGGAATCAAGCCAAACTCAAATTTAAACAATGCTTAAACCAAACTCTCTCCAGACCCATGCATAACCTGTTAAATTCAGGAAAATAGATAGATTTCAAGGAGCATTTTTCTCTTGCAGATCCAGGCATAGATGCGTCTCTGTCTTTATTCCAGTCATTATAGCACCAGTTTTACTCAGCTGAGCCAATAAAAATTGTTTTTCTCGTTTGCATTGACCAAAAGAGAAAAAAGGTTGAAATGGAAAACGCTGTTTTATATATGAATGAATAGATACGTTTATGTTCGTCTTTTTGGAGGCATTTCTAAGCCTGTGTGTGTGGAAGTGGCCATCAGATTTTGGCATTTATAAGCCTTAACATTTATAAACTGTGAAATTTTAAGCACTGAATTAGCGTATGTGAATTTTTTCCCATTCAGAAAATGGCTAAAGGGGGATTCCGCTTAATTTTTGGCTACCTTCAGTATATTTAATCTTCCCTAGATAAAATCTACAAAATAAAGACACTTCAAACCTACACTAGATTATTCAAAATTAATTTTAGAATATTTAAAACCAGGTATGTGTGCCTCATATGTGCAGAAATTATCTCATTAATTAATAGTTGCAACTTGAAGTGCCACTTTGAAACGAAACACTGTATTTGTTTTTTAGAGAAATTATCCAAAGTCTGAGCAGAGTATGGAAATTACCAGTAAATTGCCAGAAAACAGATCTAGATCTGCTCCTCTGTGTTTGTTGAACCTAAATTAAAACTTTCACATTTATTTGAATGTATCTGATCCTGATGAGTTTTATTCCAGGACTTAAATTAGACATAGCTGAGTAAAGCACTTCCCTTTAAGAAAGCTAATGTATGCAGTTTGGCTTGTAAAATAAAACAAAAAAAATGTCCTTTTTTTGGATCAGATTGAAAAAAAAGCATTAGTACTTAGTCGATGCTTTACTGAAATGAGCAATCATTGTCAAAAACCTATAGATACATCAAGTTTCCATTAACAGCCGGCTTTAAAAATCTGTTCTTTCAATGAAAACCTCATTTTTAAAAACGTCGGTCCAGCAGAACGTTTCATTGTGGAAGTGGCAACAGATGTATTTAGGTTTTATTGTTCCAAGGAGCCGACATTTACGACAGGTTGAGTACAGCTGAAGAAGAGAGTTTGGTCACAGCGTGTCGACAATCCCAACGTTTATTCTGTGTTCCCAAGAAAATATTTGGTTAACTGAGATCGTTCTGATGGGTTGAGCTGCTTGGTGAAATGTTGACAGTTCTCCATTTGAGATTTTTCTACCAGTATCCAGATTAAGCCTGATTATTGAGGATGATGCACACTGATTATGTTTGCAGTGAACATTTTTATGAGTAATTCTGTAGAGTAGATTCAGTTTCTTTTACCCTTTAGTTCCCTTTTCTCTTCAGCTGTCATCTTTTGCCATCAGGAATAAAGAAACTCAGTCACAATGTATGACTAAAACAATTAATCTGGAGGAAAACAGAGACTACTGAACAGTACACAGGATACATTAAAAAGTATTCATATCCAAACTTTCAAATATTGTTACACTTTTTTTACCAGCCTACAAGTGCGAAGTCAAGGTAAAGATTTGCATTGTTTTAGGGTGTTTTTTAATTTTTTTAATTTTATTTACACCAAAACCTGTGAAAAATCTGGTGAGCAATTACTTTCTAGGTATTTCATTTTTAGTTATTTTTTTTGCATCCCAAGTGCCAGAATCATGCAAATTTGGTTCTTTGGCAAAGTTGGTTAAAGCAACTAAAAAATGTTTTATTAATAATTCCAGCATTTTTTAAAGAAAGATTTATCTAATTCCCATTTTTTACTCATCAGAACTGACTACATGTTTTTCTGATTTTCAACCAAAACCCAAAATAATTAGAAAACTGGACTAATTTCTTCGAATGAAAAACCTTTTTAGGTTTTGGATCTACAAGGATTAATTCATCCATTTCCAGTAAAAAAGTTATTAAAAAATGCATTTGACTTTTTAATTTAAATGCTTTAATTGATCTAACTGGAGTTTTTGTTTAGGACTTTGTTGACCCATGCATATGTTTGACTTGGCATTTGTTGCTTGAGTGGCGCCGCCATTTTAGGGTGCGTCTCTTGACATCTTGAGATGGATATTTGTCCATTTCTTCTATATCTAGCCAGTTTGAGGTCAGTAGCGTTGGATAAAAAAAGCTCCAGGCACATCCATGTTCAAGTCTTTACTCAACTTCCTCAGTCAGGTCCGTAGTCGGACTAGGGATTGAAATATTTTCGGGAACCTCGTGGGTTTGGATCCAGTGTTGTTAAAGATCACGTGATTGGGACAGTAGAGGATAAAACAAATTACTAGAGCAGGAATCTACCCAATAGGAGGGAAAACAGAAATACGATCATTTGTCTTTGGAAATGTAAAACTGCCACTTAGTTGTGAACTTTGATAATAATAAAAACTAGGATCGCCACCGCCTTTTTCTGGGGTTTATTCCCAGAAGCCTGTGCAATAATGCGAGTAAAACAAACTTCGCGACCCACAGGCCAGAAGTGCTTCTGATCAATGTTTTTTTTTACATAAATCCCACATTTATTATAAGAGTAACAAGTAAAAAATTTTTTAAAAAATGTCGGTAAACTCCCTTCGATCTTTGCATTGAAACTATTTATTTGTGCCAACATTATTGCAGTTGTTCCTTTCCCATACATCCCCACAGCATGTTGCTGCCACCACTGTGTTTCCAGACAACAATAGTGTGTTAAGTAGGCCTGGACGATCACATACTAACTATGACAAATGTAAATATAAATGGTGAGACAAAGCATCCTCAAGTTTTACTAGTCAGTAAACTAGCTTACAACAGTGAGACGTGTTTACGTGCAAATTCACACCTGAAAAAGTGGAAAATATTCCGTAAATAATCCTTGGACGCGTTTTTACCGCACACAGATGTGAAGGAGACTAAGTAGCACTCCCTCTGGTGGTCACTCTTGGTTACTGTTGAAAAACCCAATCAAACATCGAGGACCATGAGAGCCATTGAACAAGAAATACAACCATTTTAAAGCCAATATTTAAATCATACAACATAGAATAGCGTCTTTTATTTGCAGATTTTAAATAGAATTATTACAGAGGAATTGTAAATCGTAATTATTTACAGTTTTATTAATACTGAAATGCATTTTCAACTCATATTTCTAAAATGAGATAAAACAATAACACCCAAAATTCAAATACTTTGGATGTAGATTTTAGAGAACCTCGCAACTCTTTAATTGTCTGTCTGTCCTGTGTTTAACTTTGTGTCTGCTGGAGAGAAGCGTCCCCACAGTACACTGCTGCCACCACCATCTATCACCATGAGGAACGTAAACTCGGGGTGCTATTCAGTTTTGATCTAATATAACCCGAAAGATATTTACTACTTTTTTTATGCTTCTTGTTGCATAAAACCAACTCTTCTAGTGAATCTTTGAAGCTCCCTCAGTTACCAAACATCAGTAAACAGTAGATTGCTTTATGAAGTCCTTTATGTTTTTTAGCAGAAATGAATGTCATGGTAGATTTCCACTCGTGTCATTCCCTATTTCATCAATATATAGATTCTTTTAAACTTAATAAAAAATTTCTCCATAAGCTGTCTTGGTCTTCATATTGCCATTTATTCTCTGATGTTTTCTAATACATTTTTAGAAAAGCTCTATGGCTCCTAAATTAAACACTACTTTTCACAGGTCTATGCAAGCTATAATACAATTCAAATCTGTGGTTTTAATATATGAACGTATTAAAAAAGGTAACAGTTGAAAACAGTTTGAACATTTTCTTACCAATAAAACCTCAATTATCTTCAAATAAGCAAGACGGATGAAGTTGAATCATGACAGTTTAATGTTATTGCCGCTAAAATGAAGTCAGCACATTAGATACTCAGCGTCCTCGATTGATCAGACGTCTACATTTAGCTCGAAATCCAACAGGTAAGAAGCAGAGAAGGGTCCACTCAGGTTACACACTTGAATCAACAGAGCCACAAATCATGCTCTGATGCCTCTGGACGCCCGGCAGGCACCTTTTAAACTCAAGGAGGAAACTTCAGAACGTGTTCATAATAAAAAGCTACAACGGTACAAATGGAGCACTAAGAAACTGTTTCAGGGTTTATTCAGACTGCCAGACGAACGTACTTTGGGCGCTGGACCTGCTTCTCAATCAGTGCAAAGTGGCTTATGAGTGATTTATTTTCCACTTGTGGAATATTGATGTGTTGAAAAGGACGAGGAGTATCAATCGACATACCTCTACCATCAAATTACGGGACTTCTATGTCTATTACGGCAGCTTTGATTTTAAGTTTGAATATTTTGACCAAGAAAATTTCCTTCAGTTTCTCTAATAACCCCCTAATAGATTTTTTTTGGAGGAGGTAAAACAACCCTGCCTTCTCTCGGGTGTATGGATAATTCCAGCTACTCCCTCGTTACTTTCTGCTCCTCTAGTTCTGGATTCTGTTATCACGTCTTTGCTCCAGGATCCTCTGGGGGGGCCGTAGCCAGGCAGCCGCTGATCCTACTTCTTTAAAATTCATTGCCACTTTGTCAAAGTGCCTCAGGGACCTTATTTCTGAGCAACTTATCTCTTATTAGATGCCAAGAACCCCAACTTGAAGTTTCTGACAATGCACCTGCTAAAGATGGCAGCCATTATCAGGAGCATGCACCACCTCCTCCCTCGAGGGAAACTGTTGATAATCTTACAATTAATTGCAGTCGTGAAAACAAGATTTATTTCTTTGTTGCAAATGCCAAAATTTTTTTAGCAACAAGGTCAGCCTTCTGGTTTCCCTCAGGTACTTGCAAATTTTTATTTGCTAATTGTTTCACAAACCTACACGCTGGAGACTGTTCTTTTCTGTGATTGTCACTATAATGGAAGATACTGCCTTTTTTTTCTTATGTAAAGCACTTTGAATTGTCTTGTACACAAAAATGTGCTATACAAATAATCTTGCCTTGCCTTGCCTTGCCTTGCCGCTATGAGAGGTGCACTACACCAAATCTATACAATCTCTCACTTTTATTAAAGTATTCATAACATCTGACCACCTTGGGTATCTTTTGTCTCGTATTCCCGAGGTTGCCACCATGAACCAGATTAAGGACGTTCTAGGCTTAGATTATTTTATAATCCTGTTGTATGAAAAAGCATTTTGTCATTTTATGCATTCCTTCAGAATTGAGAGCGACCACTGGTCTTTTTACTGTTGTTTGTTAAAGGGGAAACTTAAACTGCTCATATGTCTTGTTTGTTTTCACTTAAGTAAAATCACAACCTTGGCCAAATTCACTCAATTTAATCTGTGTCAAAGATAGCATTCATCAGACAAAGTTGTTGTCTTAAATTTAAATAGTTGCTGAATTAATTTGCGTCTCTGCCTTAAGTACAAATTTAACGTAATACTTTTGAAACAACACAACTTCAGAGTAAGGGCCTGAATCGCATATTTGCAACAAATCTTCTGTTATGAAATATGGTAGCTTGCTTGGCAATTCGTAGGTCCCTAAACAACTTTTGTGGAAGTCAAGGGCCCCATAGCAGTGCCCCTTGCGATCAAGGGCCCTCTATTGGTATGCACTGCTCTTCTATAGGGCCCCTTGGTAGGGACTCTGGGCCCTCTAAAATATGCCACCCTCTTTCCTAAGGTTAGGGACATCGACATTGAAGTCAGAGCAATGCCACAACGCCTCAAAATGGGCCCAAAGACATAGCTAGAGCCCCCAAAACCATGGATCTTTAAACTTCTCATATTTATTTATTTTGTTTTTCAATCCTTTATGTTTATCATATACTTTTTTGGGCCCCCATGTCTATTTTAATGCACCTATTGCTGTAATTTCTGTAGCAGCACATACATTTGAACATCTACGTAATTCTGGTGTTTTTCTTTATTCTTTTGTGTTTCGTCTATGGGATTTTTTTGTTTCAGTTATTACTGTAAATTATGAATGAATCATATATAAAAGTGACGTTCAGGGCCTAACAACATTGGTCAAGATAAATTTTTACTCTCTCTATTTGAAAAAATAAATGTGCTCCTATCCAGCGAGCTGGATAAGGACACCTTCGCCAAGATGAAGTTCGTGTCTACCAGCTTCAAGAGCCCCAATTTTCGGATTATATCCAACAGTGTTGTGCTCAAACAAGCACATGAAAACAAGAAGTAAAAATAACGGAACCATAGGAGTAAAAAGATTTTTAAATATATTCTTTTTTTACATTAATAATTTAGCTATATAGCTACCCCAACTGTACAGAGTGAATACACTATGACTTCAACAGCTTCTCTAAAAACTGACGCCGACATATGAGTGAGTGCAACACACTCAAAATGTACAGGTGACAGCAAAACTTGAAAAAACCGGGACAGATCATGGATGAACCGTGAAAACATCAGACAAAATGGAGAGGAGCGCGGAGAATTTTAACGTAGTTTTCCCACGTGGGGCTATGGAAACATTATTACGTAACATTTTTGATGCGGGGAGCAGCAAGCTCAAGCCAAAATCTCAGCTTCATGTCTGATAACAAACTAGGATAAGGTTGGACTGGGCAGCGTTTTAGAAATCCCGTTTGAGATGCTGATATTACTCAAAAGAAACTTAATTGCGGTGCATTTTAGCTCACAACGCCATGTAACGTTTCTTTGACTGAAGAACTACTGCTGTTCCCTTCAAAATAAGAGCATAAATATAAAGTTTTAACCACTTGAAGAACTCTGGAAAGAGGATAACGAAAACAACACAGATGTTATTCAGTTGAAAGGTTACAAAACAGCAAAGTAAATTTGCACTTTAATATAGGGTAAGCTAAGTGTGCTGTACGTTATCAAGGTTTCTGAAAACGCTAAAGCGCTAAACAGATTAGCAGGAAATGTATTCATCCAGGTATTCTTTGTAGCCTCTGATACTAAAGCTGTGCTGAGGCCTACGTTTGTGCTTGAGGCGTATTTCTAACTTAAGGCTAATGTTAGCAAATAATCAAAGGTTGGATCAACGAACCAATTGGGGACGATCAAGGCTACGATATGAAACGCCTGCATGTGGATGAAAACCTCCTTTGAAAACTAGAGCTTTATGTTCGGAAAAGCAAAATGTGACACAAATATTATGAAACCCTTCGATGTTCAACTGGATCTGCATCTGTTAAGCCGTTATCCCGACAGCAAGCACCACAGGGGCCCTCAATGACAAGGGTAAAAATAAAACCAGAACCAGACAAGAACCAGACAAATATCTTAAAATATAGATATAAAACAACTGCAGATGCATAAAACGTTCTCAAAACGTTTGTTGTAAAACACAAATAAAATTGTTGTTCCCTAAGAATGACAACACATCTCCAACAGCAGATGTTTAACAAAATCATGAGTCACAACTGCGCCTCTAACGAAGGCCTAGAACAATTAATAGTGATGAATCAATCATTAAAACAATCATCAACTAATTTTAGAGAGAATGGCTTTTATGATTGTCAAGGTTGCAGACCTCTATCCTAAAGCATCTTAACATCATCACGCATCAGCCTCCATCCATAAACTAAGCTCAAGCCACCATTCAATTTATTAGAAATTGAATTTGTTGCCCGCCTGTAGTAAAATTTAAAGGTACTGTCTTCCTACCAATCACACCATTTCAATAACAAACACAGATATCAATGGATGCTACATTACATCCAATTCAGATACATTTTCAATGTTGGTGTGTTTTTGTTACACATCTCTGACTGCTAAGCAGTGAAGCCATAAATAATGGTCCAAAATGTTAAAGTACTGTATACCAATAGGATGGGAGCCTCGCACTCTTGTTTGTCACAGCGCATGTGTCGGCATGCCTTCCTCATTGTGAGCAAAAGAGCCTTTCCAGCCCTCCCCTCATTGTTGCTCAGGGTTTGCTCGCATATTTCATGTCTTACCTGGGTACAATAATGAGATTCCCCTGAGAACAAAGAAAAAGAAGCTAGAACTTTTCTCCACTATCATCCTTTCAACCCTAACCCCTCTTGGGTTTGTGTTATTGTGTGTGCAGGGATGCAAACTTTTCCTAATTTGAGAGAGTCCACAAAGCCTGAAAGGGTACAGGAACATTTAGGGGGTACATGCAAACATGCATGCGTCGCCTCAGATTGAGCACGAGAAGATTAAATGAGGAAGGCTGCTTGCAGACTCTGAGACGCAAGAATGGAGGTTTAAAATAGGTGGGAGGCAGCCTGCAAGGTGCATGCACTCCGACAGCAGTTTAGAAATGAAGCCCAACGAAAAACCAGAAGGAATAATAAAGGAGAGGTGGAGATTTTGTGGAGAGTTTGGGGACCAAACAACACAAGAAGAAACAGTAGGAGGAGGTGAGGAAAGCAGATCACATGCACACACGGTGTGTCCATAAAACAAAAGGAGTGAGAGATGGTGGGGATGAAAGACGGGAGGTGGGGGAGATGACACCAACCGCAGAGCATGCACGGAAAGAGGGAGGCGATGGGAAAGAAAGGGAGAGGCAAATGAGGCGAGAAAGACGGGAGGGGGAAAAAACGAGGGAAAAAGAGAAGGGATGTGGGGGCCGCTGCGAGCGAGACGCAGCCATAACACATTATGGCTAATATTAGAACGACAGACGAGGTCTGCTGGAAGAAGAGAGAGAGGAAACGGGAGTGGAGGTTTAGGAGTACGGACCAAGAATGTGAAGAAATAAATGAGATGAATGCCTTTTAGATCAGGAGGTTATTCTCAGCTGTGCACAAGCATGCCCAAATATGTCCCTTCACGTTTGCTGTTTGCTCCCTTCTTCTTTTTCTCCCTTTTGTTCCTTCGCCTCATCTCTCTTTCTGTCGGCTTTCAGACGTTGTGGAGCTTAAACTACTGCAACTCTCCATCCGAGCTTCTTCCTCCTACTCCTCCATGCTCTGCTTGCTGTGCTATTTTTACAGTTCCCTGGAAAAGGATTTATACCTCTTGAACTTTTCCACGTTTTGCCACGCAGTAACCACTCGCTCAGAGCGGCAGCATGGTGGACCTTTGTCAAAAACAAGGCACGGATGCAGAGCAGCTCCAATGACGAAGGAGATTATAAATTTGATCTTAACAGCCAAGGATTATATACCCTTTTCTATGTCTTACTATCAGGCTTTCTAACCATGCATTTAAATAGGAGTGGCAAAAGCAAATGAGGTGGATTAGCAGTGCTTGTCATATATTGCTGGCCGCCTGTTGAATATCGTCTCTGTTTTTCAGATATTAACCTGTTAGCACGTTATCATAATCATGAGTCGTTCATGAAGCAACAGCTTCAGTCAGAAGCTTCTGTAGATTAATTGAAAGACTGACTGCTACCAGAGATCTTTCCTTCCCGCTTCTTTATTTTTCCTATTGGGGTAAAAAAAAGTAATTTAGCAATGGACTAATTTTGTGACGAGCTTTACATGCCATTCAATTGAATTTCTGCTGTATTTATTATGTTATTCCCATCTTCCCACTAATGCTGGTTGGCATCTCCTTTAAAACAGCATTCTCCCAGCATCCATTTCATTGCATTCATGTTGATTTGCTGTTGTATATCGATCCAGATTTCCATTATGTGACTTTCTTTGGACAGTGGTTTTCATCTCCCTTACACTCCATCTTCCATTTTATAATTATTTATGACATGTAAGACCTACATTTACAAGATTAACCTATGTCACGCTGTTCAGCCTTTTATTTGGAAGAATCACTAAAAAAGATGCATCTTTTTAAAATGAATTGCATTTAAATAATTCTCAAAAACGATTTTTTAAAATCTTTTCTATGTTACTTCTTCTTTATTTAGCTATTTGCTTTTAAGCATTCGCAATCAATAGTTTTATAATAGATTTTATTACTCAGTGAGGTGCCCTGTCTGGCTCGTGAAGTACTTTGATGCATGTTCTTTCTTTAAAATGCTAAATAAGTCAAGTTAACCTTGACTTTTTTTTTTCTCCAGTGCCAAACTGCGAATCTATATGTGTTGACCTCTCTGATAAAATAGGACTAAAAACACTGAAATTGTTGTTTAAATGTGGAAAAATGTGAAAAAGGCTTCAATATGACCTGGAAAGCAGTTTGTCTTTAAAAATCCAATGTTCCCCTCTGTAGACTGGAAGCATTCTTCAAATGCTAAATATTTTGTCTACTGTTGGAGTTAATACTATTAATTCCCCATAAAAACC
>JAVLVB010000879.1:1763080-1791110 GCA_032876305.1 Orestias chungarensis | reverse complement strand
ACCTCTCTGATAAAATAGGACTAAAAACACTGAAATTGTTGTTTAAATGTGGAAAAATGTGAAAAAGGCTTCAATATGACCTGGAAAGCAGTTTGTCTTTAAAAATCCAATGTTCCCCTCTGTAGACTGGAAGCATTCTTCAAATGCTAAATATTTTGTCTACTGTTGGAGTTAATACTATTAATTCCCCATAAAAACCCTCCAACTTACTGTCAAGATTGACACTACAAATTTCCGACAAAGTAATCCTTATGACAATTTATTGATACTTCATTATTCCCAGGAGACGCCGAGTTCAGTTCAGGTTATTGAGTATGAGTATTGAGTACCCTGAAACACGGTTTAATTTTTACCAATTATAACAGAGCTACACTCAAATAAACATCTCCAAATGGACTCTAATCCGCTTTGTCTTTCTGGTATTTGAGAAATTCGAGAAAGCTGTACCCTTCCCATGGGGATCCACTGGTTTCTTTGTTTTAAAACCAAACAGAGAGGGGTTTGCTGTCAAGCTGCGGAGCTGCGTTGCCACCAAGTGGTCAGAAGGGTCCAAATAGGCTGAAACGTGAATTATTTTCATATCTTCCTGGATTGGGAGGTGGGAATGTATACGTTTATTTAAAAATGCATTTGATCATGCCATTAACCTCCAAATTTGAAATGATGTAAAACGAAACACAATACTAAAAAAATGTGTTTTGCATATTATTTGAAAGAAAGTAAGTTGGGATGATATGATGCATTTGTATTTGTAAATAACCAAAACAACAACTGTTCTCTGCAGACGTCTTGACTCATCTTCTATATTTAGTTTTCTTCAAGGTAGCATATCTTCCCTCAGCTGTTTTAAAGTGGTCTTGATAAAATGTTTCTGCCAGCATTCTGGAGGTCTTGCAAAGATCCATCCCCTGAAAACACCATAGTAGTTTGTTTGTATTGTATTTTGTGAAGCTATTTATTTAACAGGTCTCCTGTTAAGCAGGTCAAAGTGTAGGTGGACCTTCTTGTCATCCACAGGTAAGAAGATGGGGTTCCTCAAGGCTCCTTTCTCAAAACATTTTCCTTTAAATATCCACATATTCTTCTGTTCAATTTACATTAGCTTAGAGTATTACACCCCTCACCGTCTTCACATATCTTTTACCGCATGATCACTGGCCTGAGGAATGAAAGTAAACCATGAACATTTAAAACCGTAAATGGGAAATCAGTTTTAAACCGTATCTTTTACAAGTAATTACCGTAAATAAGATAATTACGCAAAACTGTAATTTTTACTGGTTTTCTGCAGAAAATATACATTGCCCCATTTTTAAAAAATACTTTTAACAGTAATATACTGTAATTTTTTTTCCAGTGCATACCGTAGTTTTTGCACCTATTTGTCTTAAATAATACAATTCGTAGCTGTTAAATATGCATACTATTGTGGCAATTACAGAAATATGCTGCAAGGATTTGAAGAGTAAGTACTGTAATTTTGGGGTTTTATTCTTGTAAATTTACATACTCTCATGTGGATAACAGAAATATGCTGCACATTTCTTACATACTTTCTCTTAAGAAATAATGTCATTAATTGTAAAGAGTACATATGGTTATGGGGGAAAAAATACAGACATTTCCAGTACAAAGTTAATAGTTGAAAAGGTTTTTACTGATTGCATTCAAAAACCTTAACTTTTCATAGATTATAGAATTTCAAGTGTTTATTTTTTACCTGATTTGGGCTTTCAGCTTATAAAACCTATGAAAATAGGAATAAAAAGTAGAATACTGCGAACAAATCACAATTTATTTCTCAGTTTTTGTCGAAAAAAAAGAAGTAATTATCACATCAAATCAATCAAAATATGGTCCTTCCAAAACAATATGTTAATCTTCAGTACTTGTTTGGGAATTTCTTTGCCATAATACCTCAATTACCCCTTTTCCACTAAGGGCTGGTTCAGTGCTGGTGCTAGATTCAGTTCGCGGCTGATTCCAAGTGCAAACCGACAAAGAACCGTTTATTTTTCAACACACTGGTGCTGGCTGGAAAGCAACGTCATTACATCGTTCCATGCGTATGCGTACGTCAACATTACCTAGTAGGTTTAGCGCCAAATCCAACTGCCACAAGACCACAACAACACTTTTTAAGCTTGTTAATAATTCCAACATGTCCCGCAGACATCTCTCGCTGGATGTATTGGAACATCGGTTTGGTCCTTGAAGCCCCCTCAAGTTTTTTGGGGACTTTGGTGGAGGACCACACTGCGAGCAGGAAGTTTGTCTCCTCCACTCACCACTGCTGCTTTGACTTCAGGTCCATGAGACCTGGCATTGAGGAAATAAGGCAGCTGTATTGCCAGGAAGTTATGGAAGCCCAGATTTTCTTAATGCTGACTGGTAGAGCTTGGATTTTTCAAAGCAGAGGTTACACCTGTACTGGACATTGGATCCCAAATCATGACTGACGATGGATATTTCAAACTGGACCTCAAACGGCTTGGGTTTTGTTCTTCACCCTTCTTCCTCCAAACCCTCCAAACAGAGAAGACTTTGATTCTAAACTGAAAGGCATACTTTATTTTCATTTGAAAAGAGGACCTTGGGCCACTGGCCAACAATCCAATACATCTCCTTGGTCCAGTTGAGACGCTTTCTACATTGGCTCAGGTTGAGAAGTGGCTTGACCTGAAGAACCTGACACTAGCAATCTCCTGGATATTTCTTAATGTGGTGGCTTTTGAAGCTGTGAGTCCTGCCATATTCTACTCATTCTGGAACTCTGCCAGATTTTCAAACCTTCTCAGATAATAGATTGAAGCCCAAGGACCTCTCTTTTGCTGGTGTACCTTTTGCTACATTTTGCCATTTCACTAGACATTCCATTGATGTGCTTGCACACAGCACTCAGTGAACAGCCAGCTAAAATGTTGTGGCTTACCCATACGGAAGGTATAAAAAATGGTCTTTGCCATACTGAACTTAGCTGCGAGAGTTAAACCACACCGAAGTAATTTAATGATACCTGGAAAAATCTGTGAAGGTGCTTTAAGTTTATGTTTCGTGTGCAACACTCAGTTTAAAAAATTTAAAATTTGGGCTGATCTCTTCACAGTATTCTCATATTTTGATTTCTTCAAATTATGTAAAAATAAACAAATACTTGCAGTTGTTTTAAGTTGTGGGCCCTAAATCTAGACTCTATTAAAGTTTTACTTTTTGAATGGAATTATGGAAATTAAAATACCTTTCCATGAAATGTTCTCTACTGTAAATTATCTTGTAGCAAATAATAGAATGTTTGCATTAACAAGTAAAATAAATAAGAGTAATCTGTACTCAGTCACTGAAAATATGTTTGAGATATTTTTTGGCCAATTGTAATTTTATTTATTTGGTTTAACAAAAGTCATGTAAGTCAAGTTTCCTGCCTGTAAGTAAACCGTGCCAGGCAGACTGCAGCCAGTATTAATGAATGGCCCATCAAGCTTCAAGGGGCCTCTGCACCTGGTCTGCTGCGCTCGTACAGGGGAAGTGGAGCACTGGCGGTATTTTGTACATGGTGGATTTGAACGGACCAATCAGCACGCTGCATTTGATGACGCGTCGCACTCGGTGGATAGCGTTTTTCCAGCTATCCCGCTTCAAGTTGAGCAGAGACTTCATCATCCAACCTTCTCTACCAGTGCGACTCTCTTTCTCAGGTATGGAAATATTGTTGAAAATTTCAGAAAACAAATTATTTAAATTGCATTGACTAGATCACGGAAAAGCTGTGGAACGCCGTGCTGGCCGGGGAGAGAGTGTGTGTGTGTGGTTGTCTTTCTTTCAGGGAGTGTGTGTGTGTGTGTGTGTGTGCGCATGTATATATATATATATATATATATAAAAAGTTTTAGTATAGAAATAGTATAGTAGTCGTAGTAAATAGTAAAAGCATTTTACGTATTTAACCAATAAATTGTTTGGTCATTTAATTTTGCACAATTTAGTTATTTTGTCATGTAATCTGATTTCAACAAGAAACTGTTAAAATTAAATGAATATTTTAATCATTGAATTATAAATAACAGTTCTCAGACTACATCCACAATCAACTAAGTTTGCATGAAAGCAAAATGTATATAAATTATGTCTTCTACAAAAGTTAAGCATTCATCCCAGGACTTCAATCAAAACATATACAGATATATATTTTCCTTTTTATAATAGGAATTTTTACTTCTGTTGAGGTTTTTGTATGTTATGAAACACTGCAGACATACTCCCATGTTATGTAAGCAAATTTGGTCAGTAGCCTATATGCATTCAATGATGTGTGGGCAATCTCGTTTCCTTCCAAATTTTATAATGATGAATTCCCCTGCTGCCTAATAAGGCTTTGATAAAGTGAAAACTCAGTGAAGTAATCAGTAATCGGTTCGGTTCGAAAAGCTAGCCTCCTCTTCCCAGTGCCAGGTCTCCCCCTAAGGTAGGAAGTGATTTCCTTTTTTCAAACGGAGATCTACCTGTTTTTTTATCTGGTTTATTTTTCTTTTTGGTTCATATTCAGGTCAGTTAAGGCTATTGCTCATCATGCAGATTGGTGTGTGTGTGTGTGTGTGTGTGTGTGTTTGAGAGAGGGCGGGTTTGTGATGTGATGTCTAATGGTTGTATGACAACAACAAAGCGTGTTGTGAGGGTAATTACTGCAGGCTGGAAACGATCTGTCCGGGTTTGCGATGTTGACACTGGACTGGTAGATCTCAGGAGGATGCCTACTTGAAAAGTAGCTCTTGGGACAAAAAAGGTTGGGCACCCATGCTGTAACCTAACCATCGAAGTAATATATTTAGGATGTATTCATGTAACCTGTGTGCAGAAACTGTTAAATCTGTTAAAGCCTTTGTTCTCTATTGCAAACACGGAGCTGAAGTTGGCTTCCGATTCAAGAGATGGCTATAGGGCGAATCCGCAATTTTTTTTGCTACTTTCAGCACATTTAATCTTCTCTAGATAGAAAACCTACCAAACATAAAAACTTTAAAACTGGACTGGATCATTCTGTTGTACTAGCTAAATAATGAACACAGAATGAAAAAAAAAGAAGTCAAAATACACAATTGTTCAGTACTATGACACTTCATATTTAAAACAATAAAAAATGTCAAAATGAAAAGTTGTAGCTAAATAAGTTTATTTCAACGCTTTTGGCTCATTTTAGACGTTTGGATGTCTCTCTATTTCTGCCCACAGTTGCATGTGTAGCTGCATGAAGTTATTAATCACTCTAATAGCTTCATGTTTTTCATACATGATTATTATTATAATTTTTTTTGGTTCATATTGCTTCAATCACTTCTGTTACTTCTCCATTTGGCCATTCTTAATTTTTCCCACTGCCTTAAGCTTGGTTTATGCTTGACGCATCCACAAGGTCCGCACAGCTCAACGCGGCCAAATTATGTCATTTCAGCAACCACAGTGTTTTTACAGTGTAGCAGAAGTAACTCAAAAGGTAGTTGTGCAATTCATAAAGTAATGATCAGAAACCTTAGTAAAACACTAACACTCCCTTCAACAATAAAAACGGTTGTTGGATTTTGCTAACCCTTTTGCTAATTTTGCGTGGTTGACTACTGAAGGACTTTGATTAGAAAACACACAGGACATCAGTAGATTTTATACTATTTACTAAAATTTTATTGCTGCGCCGCGGCAGTCTTCACCAAATAAATAGGATTGCTAAGTAGCGTAATTTAGCGCATTACATTTTTTTTCAGAAACACTAATTTTGAAAGTCAAATCCAAATACTAAAACGCTAAGCAATAAAATAGCCTCACTATTAGCACATTAGCAGATAAGTGGAAGTAGTTATGCAAATAAAAATGTAGCTACTGCTTATCCAAAATGCTGCTGGCAGAGTCCTGACCTACACTGTGGGAATTTAGTCACTCACACACCAGTCTTTAAATACCTCCACTTACTCCCTTTGTAAAAAAAAAAAAAAGCTTTTGTGTGTGGTCTATACGGTAAGAAAGGGTGTCTGAATACATACCTGTTTCTAAGCTCGTTTTAAACAATAAAACCCCTCGGGTGTTTACTCACTTAAGGCAACCTGCTAGTTTCTCCTCAAAACTCCCGGAAAACCTGAAATGAGCAGAAACTGATGGCTTGTTTAAACATTTCCTCCAGCTTTCTCTTAAAAGTCAGAAGCTTATTTTATCGGCTCCTAGCCATTTGCTTGGTTTTAGTCATATAATTTTTCTGCTCTCGTCTGCAGTGCCTCGATGAATGGTGCAATACAAATGCTTTGCCTTTCACCAACATTACCTTTCAGTCAAGAAGAAGATGGGCAAACACCTGCAGGTGTTGTCAGGAACTCAGCAGAGCACAGACAACAAAGGCAGATCTGTAAAGCAGCATCCAGCATCAAAGAGTCTGTCAACACCGGCAGCTGAGAGCCTGCTAAGAGCAAAATAGAGTTGAATATCTGAGTTGAAGAAAAGGGATGGAGCAACAAAAAGCTGTTAATGTCGGTGTCACTTTCAGCGGCGTTACAGCCAATCAAGAATCGCATCAGTTACCATCATCATCGCATCAGTAGACGAGCGTTAAGGGCAGCATCATGAGCTAAAGTTATAATTTATCTGTTTTGGCTCGATCGTTCCTGGAAGAAAAGGAAGAAAAAAAAAACTATTGCAACTGAGTCCAAATGTTGTATGCAAAAACCTGCATGCATTCTGTTTGAAATCTGACCTGCTTCGAGGTATAATAAAAAATTGAATACACTATCTCTTTGATCATAACAAGAAAGGCTTAAATCCCCAACTGCAAACAAATACATTAAATTATATTATCCAATGCATATAAAGGGGACATGCCATTGCTTAAGCTGATAAATACAAAGATCATGCAGGGTACTACCATACATTATTGGTCCGTTTTTTAGAAGTCAGAGGTCAAACTGCACAGCAAAGAAAACATGAAATCATAAAAACACGCCTAAATAAGCACCTCAGTGTAAACCAATCAGAGGACAAATTAACCTTTGAGATGATAATTACCAACTACCTACCCTAGTGATTAGCAATACTTATTAAAGCCAACACTTGATACAATATAGTTTCTCTGCTTGGTGCTGTTGACCGACAAGGCACATAGTACAAGTATAAACCAAGGGGAAAAAATCATTCAGCATCCAGATAAGATATTTTTGTTTGCAGCGACTGCAATCCTTGGAGATTTCCCTTCCTATCTCTGTGCTGCTCTCAGGAGTGTCTGTTTGTGAAGATTAAAGCAAGTTTGCAGTCTCCAGTTAACGGCTGGAGGAGAACGTCTTATGTGAATGTCAACATGCGTCGCTGATGGGGACACATACCTTATAACCACGAGGGGCTCCAAAGAAAAAGGACAGGCAGATTGACGCGCCGTCTGTGTCGTCACCTATCATCTTTGTGTTTGGAGGCTGGTAGAGTGGACAATATCTGAAAGACGCGTCTTCTTTTAATCCTGGTAGACAGTAGTGATATTGCTTCAAACCTCTACCTGGCCAGAATGAATCAGATCTAGACCAAAGATATGTAATAATTTATAGGATGAAGATAAAAACTTTATTCTCTTGTGTAAAAACTGTGGCTGCAACATAATACAAAACCATGATCATCACATTACATTCACACATAAACCACATCTACAATAAACTTATTTGGAGAGAATAAAAAACATTTTAAAAGCATAAGAATACAGTACTCAACTGTAAATACTGATGTTTATTTTTTATGTGGATCAAAACATGTTTAAGAAATCCTAATAAAGGTATTTGATGCAAACCTGTTTCGTGTAGTACATGTATATTGGGATGAAGAGTGTATATTTTGCTACAGGCTAAGGGCAGGTAATTACTTTCTATTGTGATGTCATTGCCTCTTTTTTTTAATAGTTAAGGATTTCCCGACCATCCAAAGCTAAAGGTTTTACAACAAAAGAAACATTCAAAACATTGTTTTGTTGTTAAGCCTAAACTGATTTTAATTTTTTTGCTAAATATTTCCTAAATCCTGAAAATCTCTCATCTCTAACAACTTATATCGTCACTATGACCTCACGCTTCTTTTGAAATGACTTGGCATGAACTGTATATTACTTAATGTGATTCCGGCAATCTTGTTTTCAGATATATATTTATTCGTTTTAAACCCTAAGGACATTTTGCTAGACAGTACATAAATAAGGACTGCTTTTATTACCAGCACAGATCACTGTGTACAACAACAGCTCTCTGTGATGTGATTGAAGCACATAACAATACATGTCATGTAGCAGCATTAAATATTTACAAACAAAATAAAGCGAAAAATGAAATGCTTGGAGCTAAAATACTGAGAGGAAGAATATTTTTAGTGTCTTACTGAGTTGCGGTTTAGTGTTTAAACTCACTGTCGCTAACTTAGTGCAAAATAAATCATTCAGTGTTTTATTAATACAACTAAATGGCACCAGCAACAGTGCTAGTTTGACAGATTTAGTGAGTGTAAGTTTTGTTAATCCGTCTGAGCTTTTATTTGTTCGCATTAAATGTGTCACGTTCGCTTACAGGAGAGACGCTTCAGTCCACACCCTGCCTGCTAATGGCTTCCAGAAGCAGAATAAAGTCACTACTGCTGTAATTTGACAGCCAGGCCTTCATTAAACAATATGAGTATAGTCAAACACTAAACTTCTATTTTGTACTACGATCAGGTTATCTGTTTAAAATGGAAAAATGGACCAATCAAAACTGGAGATAGTCAGAAAACCTCCCAGAGGAACCTAAAAGGAGGTTTCATGGATGCAAAGCTGGACGAAATAGCAGAGGGGGAAGGGAGTTCAAACCATCTCTTCATTGGTCACAATGACAATATCCCCAACTCCAATCTCTTTGCTTCCTTAAAAAGTAGAAAAAATGTAATAGGGCGGGGATGAGGGGGAAAGGGGCAAGTAAAATGGATTAGAAGTGCTTAAAAAGGAACTGATGGTTGCCAACCTGGAAATGATACAGTGGAATATTGTTTTAACCAACTGGAAATTGAGCTTTCAGCATGTCGTGACAGGCAAGAGTCTTTCTCAACAGTCTTCAGTCAGAGGCAGAGGAGAAATTTCAGACTAGATCAACCTTTATGTAAAATATTCTATATAGGCACTCCAGAGCAAGCAGTCTGTTTCAGCATTTCATCCAAACCACCATTTGTTTAGCAGCATATGATCAATACCTACAGGTTTTTTAGCAAGTTGCAAAGAGTAGGAGCAATGTCGTTGTTTTTTTAAAATTGTTATTGATGTAAAATCACTACATTAAGTTAGTTCTTAGCCAGAGTCCACACTACATAAGTAAACTCACTTAACTTAGTGCAAATTTCTTCATTCTGTTTTTTATTAATACAACTAAATGGTACCTACGAAAGTTTTAGTTTGAAAGATTTAGTGCCCGAAAGTTTTGAAAATCTGTCTGAGCTTTAATTACAAAAGTAATAAATATGTATGATTCTAGTATCGGGCATTACCAAAGATTGTAGTATCACCACTATTGATTAACTCTCCTGCAAACCTTTCTTTCTACTCTGTCTCATCTTTTCACCACCACCTTTATTCTTATTACTTTGCTTTTGCTAAGTTATTCAACATTGCTTCTAGTGATTGACTGATAATGTTCCACTGAGGAAAAAGAAGATGAACTAGATCCGGCGCATCGGGGATTTAATTTATGTGGCACCTATGGGGGATAAGGCATTTCTGATTTTGAGAATGTTTAGTTTCTTTAATGAGCGGCATTATTTGTTTTAGTGGCTTAGAAGACTTTGAGCTGGAGAAGCAGCTTGATATGGCAGTTTGGAGCAAAATGCCTTAGGACTTGACTCTTGCATATTTGCTGTTAAGATCGCCCTGCGTCTGTGCATGGTTGAACCACTGGCACCCCGAATATTTTCTGGGCAGCTTCGTATTCCAGTCTACCCCGGTCAGAGGCATCCTCCGAATTCAATACAAGACTGACTGCTACCAGACACCCATTTTTCTCCAAAGCAGCGCCATCTAGAACGACAAGATCTGAACTACGACATTTTAATTCCTTTTGGGATAAAGTAGTGTTGAATTAAATTGAACTGGCTTCTTTTCATTTTGAGCTCCCCCAGAGATGACAGAGCAATTTCTCTTAAAGGTGAGTCTAGCCAGCCGACACAATCTTCTTTTTGGTCGATTGTGACCAAAGGTGAAGTGAGCGAGGATGCAGGCAGACCTGACTCAGCTTTAATCTCTCCTCAACAGACAGCAGCAAACACTTGACTGCAGATCAGACTCCAATATGTCCATTCAGTCCAACAATTTCTGGTAAACAAGACATCAAGATACTTCCAAGTCCTTTGCTCGAGGCAACAACTGACCCCTGACCTTGTAGGAGCAGCACACCGCTGTGAAGAAGTAAGACATCAGACATAAAGGGAGCAGACTATCCTCTGAACTGCAAATCTCTCCAGTGCACACAGAAGGTCATGGCCCTGAGGATGTCAAATAGAACTACATTGGCCACAAAGGCAAAGGGTATTAAAATTGTTAATGGTTTATTCTTGACTCTCTTAGGTGCAATGGATCTTATCTAGAAAATTTTTTTGCTGTACCTAAATCTCCTTTCAAGCAAAATATAGAATGTTTTCGGTTTTAGGAAGAGCGGCCCACAAGCTAATTTTTTAGGAAAGGACAATCGAAAAGCAATTGACCCCCAAAATAATTTGCATGTGAATGAAAATGTTGTGTTTAATCTACAGCAATTTAGACATTCCTTAAAAGATTTAACTAGTTTTTAAATAAATGTAAATTAATATTCTGGCATTAAATAAATGCCAGAATATCTGGCAAGTACATTGGGTTACACACAAGGCTTGGACTATATTGAATTAGACTACAGGTTTACTAGAAAATGTAACTTTTGTAAAGCAACATATATAAACAGGGGCTGTGGGCCACCTCGCACATCAAGTATTATTCGCATTTTTTCCACTCTTCCAAATCAATACTTACCCATTTAGTTGCCAATAGTGTGTTAGTTTATTTCTCTTGTAATTTACATAAACTATGTAAAGAAATCATGACATACTTAGGTCATGTATAATTTACTTGTTTGTAGCTGTTTAAGGATGTTATATTGCCGCCTTGATTGTGGAAACGACTGAGCAACGACCTGGTAGAAGGTATTATTTAGTGAGTTACAAAACTGTGTTTACTTACACTTATTTGAAGAAGATTGAATAAAATCTGTTAATATGATTGGCTGTGAGCGTTTGAACAAAACCTTTGCCTGTAACTAAAACGTTGTTTAGGTTCATAAACTGTTTGATGAATCCTCTGGGTGAAAAACGCAAACCACAACCTCGGCTCTCTTCCACTCTATCACTTTATTTGTGTCATATAGATCAACACAGCGAGACGATGAGTGTGTTACGCTGTGGAACATGGAGGCTCAGTCACAAAATGTAAACAGTCTTCATCTACCGGTGCTGTCGGATCACCGATTGAAGCCCCTGTTGCTTGTGACTACAGGTTCAGCAACAAATACAAGCCCAGCCAGAAGCGGGGATATGAAGTACATTGCTTTGCAAAAAAAAAAAAACATTCAGTGCCAACAAAAAAGAAGACAAGTTAGCGCCACAAAACAGAGTAAATATAGTCCCGTAACTCATGTTACTTTCCAGCACTTCACACACAGGTACTGCTTAGTTATAGAAAGTGCCATTCAAGTTAGGATGATGACCGTATAAGGAGAGTACTGGATACCTCCCTGAAGGTACATCGTAGGTTGCAGAAAGTAATTCCTACGTTTGCGTGAAGTTTCACGTACATTCGACAGAACAGCATAGAGTAAGTTATGGACGGCAAGTTTTAGGTTCTGGAAAATTTGTTTCGGTTCTGAAGTGAGACGTTGCTCCGTAAAAACTTGCAGTGAAATTCTGTACTGACTCTGGCACTTTGCTGTAAGTGTCGTAGAACTTTGAGGATACTTTTCAGGTCTTATCAAGTCCAAAGCAAATTTAGTTGATTCCTAAGAAATCTCCCGATAAAGGTTACAGTAAACTCTTACCAGAAAGTTAAAAGGAAAGTTGTTGGAAAGTTTAAGAAAGTACCTGATGAGTTCAAGGAAACGGTCCGGTAGGTTTCAGAAGATAGCAGGTTTCTGGTATACCTTTGCTGGAAGGTAATTGGTAAAGTATAAGGATGTTTTGGAAAGTACCAATTAAACTCTTCAGAGTACGACTTAAAGACCAGAAAGTAACCTGTAAGTTTCAAAAGAGTAAATCTCGGTAGTTTCTCGTTAAAATTCCAGAAAATGAACAAGTAAGAACCCAAGGATTCCCACTGCGATTCCAGAAAACCCATCCCAAGCTCCAGATAAAACCTCTAAAATCAGTAAACCTGCTGGCAGCCTAAATGCAGTGTGTGTGTGTTTGTTGACTCGTTTGACATACTTCAGTGTCACTGCTATGATTCTAAATACAGTACGTCTGTCTCCTCACAATATTTAAGGCTTTACTGCCATCTAGGGGACAGACGTTTTGAGGCCTTCAAATTAAAACCAAGCGTGTTACAACGTGTTCAACAACATTCTGGTCGGATTTACACACAACCTGCATGTCTGTCGAGTAGACAACATGAACATCGACGACAAAACGCTGCACGTCTGATTAGTGCTTTTTATACATATATAAATATTTGATGCTGCAACGCAGGCCAGACTATTAAAAACATGTTTACATCTGTATGCACTCAATATGTACGTTTTGCTCTGGCGTGGTAATGAATGTGGACATCGCCTTAACTTAAAAGACCTGAGCGAAAAATGTTGGCAAGCTAGGAGACCTTCGTTGAGGAGTGTCTCTGGGGTGGTTATCCGTCTGGGGTTGCCGTAACTTCATTCATATATTAAAAATTTTACACTGCGGTGATTAAGCATGCAAACAGGCATGACGGTGGGCATGTTAGTGTAAGACACCATGGGCTAAGAATTATCTTGGCACATCAGGAGCGTCACATAAGATGGTAAAACTGCGTATAAATATTCGGCAAGTAGGTGTTAAACATACGTATCGACGCACTTAGCAAGAGTGTTCGGGAATTGGAAGTGGACACAACTCATTTTTTACAAAAAAAAAATGTCCAAAGGCTTCTGTGTTTTACTGAAACAACCTGATGTAGTACGTAATTATGAAGACGATGCATGAGCAGCAATTTACAGATAGAAATGAGTGTTTCCTGCTCTTGAGAGTACATTACTTTTACAGCATGTGATGAACAAGCAGTAAAAGAAACATGATTTCCCAAACAAACGGATGCAGCTGGGTGTTTAGTGCTTTTTATAGTGCTTATTTCTGGTTAATATAGACACAGAAGTCCAGAGAGTTGAGAAGTGGTTAATGTTGTAAAAATAACCGCCTTTAAAGTCACGTTTTTCCCTCTTATTCAGTTCTTCAGTTGCTCAGAAAGTCTTGTCCTTGTTAGCGTCAACTTGTGTTCGGCTTCCCACCTCATCCCGACTTCGGCTATTTTTTGTTAAAAAGATCAAACCAGATAAACCAGCTTTTGGCTGGTGGCAAAGTGTGTGTCAGGATATTTCCCCTTCATGTAACCAGGCCAGCGGTCTCCGTTCCACTTTCCCAGAAAGTTGCACTGAGAGAGAAGTCAGCTCTATCTTTAGAGGTTGGAAGTTACAGTATCCTTTGATTGTTTGTTTGTCTTCTTCACACAGGAGCACGGCTTTTATTTGCTTTTGAAAGTCCTTTTTTTTTCACGAACTTGTGTAAAAAGTAAGCAGGTGCAGCAGGAACGGTCAGGAGAAGCTTACTTAACTAACTCTTGTCGCTACTTTAGCAGGTTTAGTGTGCTTTGTAGAGTAAATATAACCAAAGCACAGATGGCTGAGCAGTCTGTGCGGACGGCCTTTCCTTGGTCCATTTCCCAGGAAAACAAACTGGGAAAGTAGGACAAACCACTGAATCCCTCGGGATTCCTGTCTGTGTCCTCGTGTCGGTGCTGAATCCCAAATGATTACTACAGTTTGATGTTTTTGCTGATCACAGCTATATTATGCCACCTTACTACTAGCGTGTGTTTCCATGCATCTCTATGCCTGCAAAGTCTTTAAACGTTTTAAATGATGGGAATACTCAGAAAGCATAATTTCTCCATGAACTGGAGGAGGTAGCAGCTTGGCCTAATCCATCTAAATCCCTTTTCTACTGTAAACGATAAACAGGATAAAAATCGAGGGGGTTCTTTTATTATTCACACCAATGTCCTGTTTTTTTCTCTCCCCTGCATCAACTATAGTAGCTTAGCTTGACAGCTTTCCATGCAGCCCAACATGTAGGACGCAGGAAGGTTTGAATATTTCATTCCTAAATATGTGTTTAGATATAGAATATGCTAACAGACATTTGCACATTAGGTTTTGAGTTTCTATTAGGCAGATTCATCATTTGGAAGATACAATAGACCATAACATAACTGCTCTGAAAAATGGAAATGTGTGAGATGTACTTTAAATCATAAAAAGCTTCCTTAAGGCTCCTTCACAATCATTTTTTAAATTCAAATATATTAGTTTACTCTTACAAAGGAAAGAAAAAATCTGTGAAAAATATAGGGTTGATTAAATAAGAATCTTTTGGAGATTAGATATGTAAAGTGAACAAATCTAATCTCAGCATCTCGGACCTGAAAACAAATCGACTTTCAACTGGTGAATGTTTAAAGAGCAAATATCATTTTCAGAAGTTGGAGAAAAATATTCCCTACAAATGTTAAAGTAGAAAAATAATTTGGGACGTTTTTAAAACAGAAAGGCATGACCGTACATGGAGTTCAGTCAGGAACTAAACAGTATTGCTGCCTATTGTTTTAAAGAGATCTAAATAAGGCGCTTTATTGTCAACATACACCTTTTTGTTAATTACATACAAAAGATCACTTGCAGTACGAAGGACAATGAGCAATTTGGTGGAGTCAGCAGATATCTCTGAGGGAATGGCAACAATGTTGTACATTTTTTTATATTCATCTTTCTTAGGTAAATGCTTGTCAGTTATTTGTTTATCTCTTAGTTTGATAAATATCTGCAAGCTAAGACCGAAAATTCATTTTCTTAATAAATTTTTTTTTATAACTTCTGTGTAACTATGTTTACTGTGTAATTTTATGGGTGCTGCTGCCTCTTGGCCAGAGCTCCCTTAAAAAGATTTTGAATATCAATGGGATATTTCCTGGTTAAATAGAATGAAAAATCTAGAATGACTTGTTTTTTTTGCAGACTTTAGAAATATTTTGACGTCCAATACATCTACATGTTTAGCATTGCCTAAAGTAAAGTTTAAGGGAAAAAAACTAGATAATCTGATAATAAAATCTTTAGATTGACATATTGAGTTTGAATGGGGAGTCAGACATGACTGTTGTTAGAGTAAAAATTTTAGTTGTTGGAAGAAAACAGACTTTTAGCTGCTTCCATTCACTGCACAATGTCCTACACAAGAACTTCACAGTTTAATAATAGACGGTATTGTGGTGACACAGCTTTTCAGAAAAATTTGACCGCATCAGAGTGACATTGCGGGTCAAAAGTAAAGCAGAAATTACACCGTCTACCTAAATGCTGCCCAAATGTTTCTTTTGCGTTTCAGTTTTAGTCAAAAAGCTGTCATTCTTCCCAGTGGTTTACCTCTTAAATCCCTGGGTAGGTTGCCAGTCTGCTGGGACTACAATGGAAAATTCTTGAAACTTTTTCCCCTTCAACAGATAAATCTCCACAATGACATTATGAGATCACATTCATGTGTAAAGCGTTTGTCTCGGCTGGTCATTGTGTTATGCACCAACATTAACATTATACCACTTTGGACTCTTTCAGATCCTTTTTCAGGAGAAATAAATGACTGCTAACCCCTCCAAGCCTGAGGACATCTAAAAAAGTTATAATTTAATATTTGCTCTTTAAGTAAAACGAACGGCATGCATCTTAAAATGAAGCATTATCGCGCTTTTTTAGGAGAAGCTAGTGTGAATATAAAAGATGATAGTGGAATCGCAGAAGATGGCAAGAGCAGATGGGTCGAGTTGAAGAGGCGACGGCTGCCCCACGTTTTATGGAGTGCTCTTTAATCGCTCTCTTCAGAAGCAATAATGGACTGAGTGGTCGAGAAGCTAATGGTGAAGCAAGACGGCACGACGAGACGAGGAGGAAATCAATGTAACTCGTCTTTCATTGGCACAGATTACTGTAAGAGGAGCTGGTCAGGTGCTGTTCGTGGTCATAAAAGGGACGTTACCCTTTACTTGGACTGGAGTAAGCTGTTTTTATTTAGCTCTTAATAATTTGATTCTTTTATAGTTTAAAAATCTTGCTGTGTACGTGTCTTTCTGTTTCTTACCTTCCTTGGATTTTTGCTCTTTAAAATTATAAATGCTGTTAGTTCATGTCATTGTATCTTAATCATCCTCTAGTAATCGATGCTTTGGAGAGCTATTCCTAGTTCATCAGACGCCATTTTCTTTTATGCTTTTTGCAAAAAGAACATTTTTACCTCTGTTGTGTTTTAACAGCTCTGAAGGAGGCTATCTTTAGAACCGCCAGCCCCCCCTCTCAGACTCCTGCATAGATATATCTGGAAACACACATTTCTAAGCTTTCTCTCGGCCTCGCCTCTTTCGGGTAAAATGTGCAACTTCATGGATTTACTCGCGCCCCGCGTCTTATCTCGTCCCTGCACGCTGCAACAACTCTGATCTCCTGAACTTTGTGGGCCTACTGATGGTTGACGGAGCGCTTCGTACCTCCTTCTAGGTCACTCTTCTGGACCTCTAGCTCCTGCATCAGATCCAAGCATCTCTTTTTCTTTTTGCTCCACCTGTATCTGCCTCGTCTGTCTGAGCGCGCTCCTTCCTGTGAGTGCAGTGTGTTCTTTCAGCTCCTGCTCAAACCATTCTGCTCTTTTTTTTCTGTTTGGTTGTTTTGTTTCCTCTCCGTCTCACATGTCATCCCCAGCATGGCAGCTCTCCTCCCCGTGTATTATGAGGACAGGAAAGAAGAAAGCGTCCTGGTACGATGGAGGTCGGTCCCTCTCGGCTTCTCTACTCTCTCCTCCTCCTCCTCCCTGCTCTGCCTCTTCGTCCCTCTCTCTTCCCCCACTTTCCCGACTCCTCACCTGTTCCTCTTCCTCCTCCTCTTCCTCCCCTTCTCCTTCGAGTACCCCCCTGGTCTCTTCATTGTTCTGTCTTGAGCCTATTCCTAAGAATCCTCCACTCCCTCCCCCTCCAGCACCACCCCCGCTGCTTCCGCCTCCCCCGCTCCCTCCTCCGTCTTCCCTGCTGCCTCCCAGTCCTCCTCCGATGCTTCTTGAATGAAACAAGCTGCTCTGCCGCCCACCTCCGAGTCTCCCCAGAGAGAATCCGCTACGACTGAGCACCAGCCTTCCTCCAATACCTCCGCTTCCCGGCCCTGCCGACCGGATCCCGGCCACGGTGGCATTCAGGAGGGCGGTGGTTCCCATCGGCGCCCTCAACCTGGAGGGGAGACTGGAGCTGGATGTGGTTCTCCTGCATCTAGGGCAGCTCTGCAGGAGGTAGGCAGAGTTGAACACCACAGGCAGGGTCAGGGGCGGCGGGTGAGGGCCCTGGGTGGGAGTGATCCCCGGAGGTCCGGAGATGGGCGTGGAAGCGGTGGGGTTCGTGCTTCCGTTCGAGTCCAAATCCATGAGAAGCGCCTCGGAGTAGCTCGGCACCATCTGTTGGTTACAACGGATGTGCCACTCTAGCTCCGTCATGTCCACCGTGTTGACGCGAGAGATGGCTCTGTAGCTTGTCCCGTTCAGTCCCAACCCGATCCCTCCTTCCACCGCGTTCCCTCTTCCGCCTCCGCCTTGCCCTCCTCCGACAACGCCGCCGCCGGAGTCCTCCTCATCGCCGAACAGCTTCTCCACATGGTAATGCACGTACGCCGTGCGATACTCCGACACGACGCGGAGCGGCCACGACAGCAGGCAAGCCGAGGCCAGCCAGAACACCCGATGCCGTGAGAACCACGGCTGGCGCGCCGGATCTTGGAAAGCGAGGATGTGCTCTCGGAAATCCACGTTCTTCAGGTGCATTCCCTCGCGCGCCTCCATGTAGTCGTCGAGTCCTTCGTTTTCACCGAAGAACCGTGCTCGCTTGAAGTGACAGAAATTATAAGAATAAAAAAGAAACATTCAGGTAGAAATTATTACGAGCTTTCATCTAGAAACACTAAAAGAAAGGGAGCTTTAAAGCATATTAGGTATAAATAAATTAAAATTTTGGCATTTCTTTATTACATCATTTTTATATGTTATGTGTTTTACTGAGATTTTGTGTGAAAGACCAACGAAAGCTGTGAATAATTATGAAGTCATCTATTTTTATACTAATGTGCCGAAACGAAATCCAGTGTGACTAATTGGCTTTAGAAGTCATTAAGTGTTTAATGTCCATCTGTATTCAATTTCATTGTGGCATTACAACAATTATCTTCCATAAGACTGTTGTGGAAAGTGTAATCTACTCTTCCACCAGCAGCATTAGAGCCAGGGACTGAAAAAGACTCAACAAAAATTAGGAACATTATGGATAACCCCGATTGTCTACTTCATGAAACTTCGGTCAGAGGATTATTCAGATTCGCTACACATGCCACTACAGGAGTTCCTTCCTGATTAAAGAGACCAGAATCCACAATAACTCTTAAAGGAAGCAAACATACTCCATACCTTTCTATGTATATGTATTATTTTCCTTCCAGTTTATAAGTATGCACCAGTTTATGTTGGTCTTGCGCACAAACCTCTAAAAAAATACCAATTGTTATGATAGAAAAGCACATTATAAGCAGGTATGAGGGAGGGTTCAGCACACTTCATCTTACCTGAGTGAGGTAAGCAGCTTCAGCTCGAGCACTCGAGAAGCTAAAGACATCAAAATGTAATAAATGAGACCGATTTACTATTTCAGCTGATCTGCTGTTATGTCATGTAAATCCTGTTTTGTTTTGTTTTTTCACCTGAAACACTTGGTGAAGCGCAGGCGAACCGCAGGGTGCCGCTCCAGGTCGAGCAGCTCTTTTGACACGTCTTTGACGCCGTAGCGCGCGTAGTCGTACTCTGAACTGGATGCATGAGTGTTCACTCGCTCGTGGTAGACCTGAAAAGGAAACATGAAAAGCAAATGTAAAAAGAAATCAAATCAAATAAAGGGACAACGGTTTATCTTGGGTTGTTATCTTTTCAAAATGTAAACATTTGTGGAGCTCTGGTTTTCTTTAGCCGCCGTTGTTTCAGTAGAAACTAGCGGTGGGCTAATATGGATTTGAAATCTCACCCTGAAGGCTTCTTCAGGACAACACTTACACAAAGAAGTAAGTTTACTAATATTTTTTATTTATCGTGGACTAATGATTCAAGTAACAAACGTAAAAATAAACAGCATTATTATTCACTCACAATCCCAATGATAAAGAAACATCTAGTAAAAACAAACGTCCTCTTTTGACTGCATGAACCACATTTTTGTGGTTTTAAATGTAGATCAGCATAAATCGCTATAGAGGAGAAACATTGCGGTGGAGAGGCAGCCCTGGGGTACTGAGCTTAAAGCAGACGAGCGTAAAAAAGAGCTACAACCCAGCTTGCTAATGTTTCACCCTTTAGATAACAGGATAGATCATTTACAGCTTCAAGTTTATACACACCGTGCAGGCCCCACATCTCTGACTAACTAACTAATTAGCATGTGCTAACAGAGCTACATGCTAATTACCCATCGCACGTAAAACCGTCATGGCCACCAACTAGCATGTGCGAAACATGGTTGCCAATGAGACCGTAGCCACAAGCGGGTGGAGGAACACGAATAACCAAGGATTTATGCGGGTAACTAGATGCTTTGTGATTTCTTTAAAGCTGAAGAAAGAAACGACTTCATTGAATTGTAATGTGAAGAAAACTGTGGTTCTCCCTTAAACTTAACAAGCAGCGACGACATGTCACCGAGTCCCCTCACCTGTGTGGTTGTGTACGCATCTCCATTGCGATATCTGGTCACCTGTCTGGTTCTCCTCACGTAGTGGTAGCTGATGGCCTTCCACCAAATACACGGAGTGGCCTGCTGGAGTCTCTGCGCGCGCTCGTACACTTCCTGTCAGACCAAATCCCATCGTTAAAAAACAAACCAGCCACATACTATTTAAAACTGCGAGAGCTGCCGATAAAAAAACACATACAGACCAGAAGAAAAAAGTAAGACGGCTATTGTTTGTGTTTAATAGCAAAACACTGCACAAGATAAAGTTTCATTATTTTGCAGTGATTATTGCCTGTTTTTGTTGCTGTTTTTTCATTGAAAAAGCAACAAAATCCTTTTCCGACAGGAAGTTTTTCCATTATAAGAAACAACAGCAGGCCAGAGTCAGGTCGAGTCATTTTCTGCATGATGAGGAAATGTTCTTTCCTGGAGAAACAGTGACGTGTCCGTGAAAAAAAATGATTGAAATGAATGACTCATTGGTGGATTGTGTGTATTTATGCTGGAATCCTAACAACTCTGAAATAAGTGTTTGTTTCAGCACTTCTTCAGACCTTTTTTAGGGTCTTTAGAAAAAGAAAAACTTTTCATTTGACTTTTGGCAGCTTTTTTATTTATTTATCTAGTCAGGTCTCAGATCAGCAAGTAAACTTTATTTTCATTGGATCTTTCAAAGGCAGAGAGTGGGGAAGGAGCCCAGATTGAGATTTGAACAAACAGCTACAATCCTAATGAAAATATTTCTTGCTGTGATTGTGTTACAGATTTTACTGGGTGACGTATTGATCGGTGTGCCGTGGTGAACTTTTGTATATTTTTGTGAATGCAAGGGCTTCCCCTGAACTCAAAGGTAAATGTCCAGCTTCGCCCTGTCTGGGCGACATTACAGAGAAATGTACGAATGTGTCAGGAGATCCCTTTCTTCCTTAGAACCATAAAAGAGAGTAAACTGTGACAGGAAGCCGTTGTCAGTGCTGGACAGAAAATAATTTGAAAAGCAGAGAAACTCCTTCATGATCGCCAAAATCTGAAGTATTGCATTAGAAAAGATTGAAAGAAAAAGCTAAATTTGAATAAATAAATTTTAAAAAATTCAACATTTTTACTAAGGATGCACTGATTGTGAAAAATTGGGCCAATACAGAAATCCAACAATGATGCTGTGGAAACACAAACACCAACAAGATGGAAATAAATATCAGTTGCTAACATCAGCCCAGTTTTACTAATCTGACTGACACTGACACTTAAAAATGACAAACATTGGCAGATAACGTTGTTGAAGCCGATAAATTGTGAATCCTTAGTTTTTATGCTGTTTGCTTTGCAGAATACGTTCTGAAACAGCGACGCCTGGTTAATTTGCTCCAAACCAGTCGATGAAAACGCGCCTAATTCAGTCTTTTATTTATGTATAATTATTTGCCAACACTTTAAATTTGAACTGAAAAGTTGCCTTACAGTTGAAAGAAAGCATGGCTACGGTTTTCAATCAAATTGTTCTATGAATTTTGTATAAAATGGAAATGTCAAACATTAAAAAAAGAATATGGAAATCAGTTGTGTCTCTGTCTGGTTTAAAGTTAATCAACAGTTTTGTGTGAAGTTTAGTTTTGTCAGAAGTTAATGTTGCGCATGGATTTAACAAGCAAAATTAAATCGTTAAATCAGTTTCCATCTTCCTTTTAGCAGATTAACTTACTTTGATGAAACCCAATAACAACTACAAGTGGGTGTAAAAATCTTTTTATGTTTAAAATGTTGCTGTTTGCATGCGGCTTTTTGTAATGCATTACAAATAGTGCCTTAATAAAACACGGCTACTGTATGTTCTCGGTTGAACAATCCTGTCTAATGTCAGATACCTGGAATTCGGCATGAGCCAACATGGCCGTCTTAGAGAAGCAGTGCCAGCACTCCACCAGGTAGACCACATACAGCATCGCCAGGAAGGCCAGGGGGATGTAGACATAACCGCTGGAGCACGGGCTCTCCAGGTGAAGGATATCATTGTAGTACGCCACGGACGTGGCGTCGTCGGCGACAGCGCCCAGAGATAAGGAGGAGGAGGAGCCGAGGACGGGAACTCGACAGAGAGCGCACCAGGCCAGCGTGGCGAAGCAGCCGTACATGAGGAGGGTCAGGAGGAGGCACTTCCAGTGGGACTCTCTGCACAGCGAGGAGGCCAGAGACTGCTGGAGGGGCTTTTGCTGAGGGAGCAGAGAAAAAAAACAACAAACAAATAAGAAGATGCTCCTATCTGTGTGTCTTCATGTAGCACTACTAGAACGTCTGACGGGTTTCTACATGCCTCCACTTTGACATTCATTCAATAATGCAGTACGTGTTAATATTTCACCATGTGAAAAATATTTTTTGTGAGGAAGGATTAAAGATGCGCCTCAGTAAAGTATTAATAACTTTCCTGTTTTGTAAACAGTGTCGGATTTCCGGCCAAGCGAGCGGGCCGAGGCCTCAACCGAAGGAACGCATTACGACCGCTCCGGGTCCATCCCAGGATAAGTGCGGCTCATTAGACGCACGCGCAGCGTTTACGGCGTGCACGGTCAAGACATCGCATTACAGACGCACTCCAACGCAGGCTTCAGATGCACAATCGTCTAATCCACACGCATTGTTTCATCATTGCAATGCCGGGAGGAGAACATGTGAATAATTTAGACGACTCGACTCGACTCCGGCATCAGCGCTGCGTTGGTGCTGATGCAATAATTGTAACTTGTGCACGGATGAAGGAGGCAGAATGTGCATGTAGCCTAAGGTGAAGAGTGAAAAAAAAGACTGAGAAGTGTTTGTTTTCTAGTTCGATTCGTGGGGAATGGTACAAAAAAAAAGATGATGAGGAGGGAAAGAAAAGCAGATGGGATGAGACCAGTGTCCTTCTCTCCTCTCAGTCAAGCGTGCCAGATCCGTCGGCATCTATCCCTCTATTTATCTTCCACAGGAGCCCTCATTCCCCTCAGTCATTACCCCTAACTCCTTCTCTCATACGCACTCATCTCTCTCCAGGACAGTTGAGCCACAAATATGATATTTGCTGGGAAACGAAACACAAGGGCTTTAGGTGCGAGCCAGCTGCCAAAAACCCTCTAAGAAGAAGCTAGTTGCTGTAAAAATGGGCTGATGACGGAGCAGGAGGTCACCATCTCCCTCTCCAAAGCATTCTGCATCAATCTTGCGTTCTCATGCTATTTTGCTAATTTACTCCACATTTTACCATGGTACGACCACGAAATTCCATGTGGTTCTTGGGGATTTTATGCAAGTTAGTAAAAAAAGAAGAAGAAATTTTAGGTTTTGAAAATATGTTTAGTGGCTTTTCACATGTAGAAACATAAAATCTTGGCTACTCTCCTTTCCAAAATGGCTGAAGCTGACTCAGAGCATCTGATTGAGGTCTGGACTTTCACAACATTAATGTTGTTTAATCTAAATAATTTCATCATATAAATTGAATATTTATGGAATCTGTCTTGCTCAGGAAAGGTTTTGCACCCTTTAACAGCTTCATCCATATTTACATCAGCTGTTGTTAAGAAATGCACCACAACATGATGCTGCCACCACCATGTTTCACCATGGCATCACTGTGAGTTCTTCTACATGTGTGTTGTAATTACAACCCCTAGATGGCTTGTTTATGCATCTAGCACACGCTTTTATCCAAATCCACTTACAGAGTAGGCAGTAGCACAAAGGGTCTTGCCTAAAGACCCACACTGAATGCAGTTTTTGATGCAACCGATATTCCCACGTTAGTGCGAATCTGTAGGTTTCTTCAAAGTTTCCACTGGTGTCTTAGCTGCGTCTATGATCAATCATCTGTTTTTGCTGTCCTGTTGGTTCCATTTTCAGAAGATGGACAGTAAAAAAGCTCTAATTGATGTACAAAGTTTTATTTTATATCTTAACTGCTTAAAACTACTCAGAAGCGTTCCCTGTGACCGTTTTGTGCCGTTTATATCCTTAATATTCTGTAAAAAGAACACAGAACAGCTAATTTCATTTAAAAATATGGAGAAAAAAAAACTTTGCCAAGGTAACCCTTTGACTTCTACGGTATCTTCTCTCTTATTTCCTGTTGAACGACCTGTCTCCAGGTCGATTGATCGGCGCAGGGAGTGAAGCACGTGAGACGACCAAGTGATCACGAACTGAAGGACAGAAGAAGTGTAACAAAGAGCCGGCAAAGGAGATTTAACGTCACCTTAAGGAACCTGACCGTTCAAATACTTTCAATGAGAGTCTGCAGTAATGTAGCCAGTGTGGCAGAAATCTGCTCCAAGACGAGAGTCAAATTATTAGTGTTGGCACTTACTGTGCCAGGTAGCTTTGGGAGGGAAAACAGGATGCGGCGTGGAGTCACTCAGAAACAGATACAGGTCTCAAGGCAGCACCCCAGATAAAAAAAGACATTCAAATATAGGTTCACCCTCAACAGGCACCAGCAAAAATGAGATTACTCGATAAACTTCAGTCCCATGTAAACAAAAATGGGACACTTCAATCAGAAAGCATGGTAATTTAAAGGCTAGTCCTGCTTTTAGGGGTAAGACTATTCCATTTATATAAAAGTTTATTTGCACAGACCCATTTCGGGACAAACATTGATTGCAAAATCAAATCTAGTAAAGGTTTTATTTCTTTTAATAATAAACCATTAAGATAAACAAGGCGTCTGGGTGATTGTAGCAACAGCATCGGCTAAAAGTCACTAAGAAACTTTCGCAAATGTGGTTCTTTAACCTGAAGTACAAAGTGAATGAGTTAAAGGGGCGAAGCTGCATTTGACGAGGGAAGAGCAGGATAACATATTGGATGATTAATAAAGTTATGGCCCACTTTTAGTAGAACCCAGTGAGCATGACTCTGTTATAGAGGTTCTTCACTAGTAACGGTTACGTTCTACCAGCCTCTTTATCTGTACCTACTGTTCCAAGCATGCAGAAATTTTAATCCAACAAGAAAATGACAGAAGACATGATTTTTGGCTGTCCTGATTTGTTTATTGGTTCCTTGGCCCAGTTCATTATTACTCTGTCACAAATCTGGGGTTCTGAGAGGATTGTGGTCTTATATTTGACAGCGGGATAAAAGGTGTTAAATCAAGCTTCTTCTAGTTGACTTTCTTTGTATTTTTTGTTAAATAAAAGCTGTTTTTTAGTTGTGTTTTATGGAGTTTTAATAGAAGGCTTTGAGTCAGTGTGTTTGGAGCTTTAATTAGTACAATGAAAACATCTAATGACGAGGTTCTGATCTTTTGTTGGGCTTGCTGTGTTTTGTGCAGCAAACAGATCAAATCGAGTTACTTTTCAGACTCTGGGTACTTGATTCTGATGGGAAAACAACCGAGTACAGCGGAGTCAAGCAGCGTTAATAGGTGATAGCTGAAAAGACTTAGTAGACTGAAGACCAGCTTTGTATGGGCAGAACTGATTGTTTGAAAATAGTGGAGTTAAAGCAGCACTCTGCTTTCAGTTATTTTTTATCACCAAAAATAACAATCATATCAGAGCATAACCAAGTTTGAAGCTGTAAATGCTAAGTAAGGATAAGCTTTATGCTCTGAAACTTAGATGTTTTGTAAGTTAGTGTTGAGAAGTTTGGTCGAACGACGAGGCATTATCATTCGCCCACTTAAACAGCTCCTGTGTCTATACCATGATCTTACTTTTCTTCGTTGACAATCTGAGAATCTTTCAGCTTTTTGTTTCTGATTGTTTCTCTCTTTTTTTTAAGAGCAGCTTCAGTAGTGAGTGATCAGTCTCCCTGGGATTAATGTACAAAAAACATCAACAAAAGCATTATAAGGAACAAAGAGAGCTTGTTTCCATAATAAAAAATATTAATATATATGGGAAATACATTTAATACAAAAACTATTCCAAAGCATCTAAAACCTGCACCAACAGTAAGCTTTAAATCAGAGTAAAGCAGTCGGCGTGAATCTTTAAGCCCAGGCTCTTATTTCAAGATCAGGGAGCTTTAAACATCCTGTGCAAACAGCAGATCTATCCTGACTTTACTCGCACTGCAAACACCAGGCTCCTTTAAACATTAACTGCATTTGCAACACACGTTTTTCTGTTACTTTTAACATGTTTCCTCTAACTAAATGCGAAGGAAATTCTCAATTTAATCCCTAATTCACAATTGAGCACCTATAATTACAACAAAAATTGTTATTTTTTGCTGTTCGCAAGTGTACTTTAAATCCTCTCCTTTCACACAGTTCTCCATCTGCGAACCTTACAGATGGTTTTCACACACCTTTATCTATATGGAGAGCTTAATAGAATCACTCTCGCACACATCGATTCTTTGCTTGGACTGATTCAGCTCGTTAGGTTTGACTGGAGCGGCTATAATTAGCTGCCCCAGTACGTGGGTGGTGAACGAGGTAGGGAAGTGAGGAAAATGTGCTTTTGATGCCTGCAGAGCCCAATTTAAATGTATTTCCTTTTTATCAGGACTGGATTGAGCCCTTCTGGAGATAAATTGTCAGCGCTTACATAGTGTGGCTATGTGTCACAGTGATACAAACATTATCTGCCTGCCTGAAAAGGATCTTCTGGTGTAAATGCCCAACTATAAACGTGATTTACTAAACGTAGGTGAGTTTTCATGGATGAAAACTATGAAACAAAATAAAAAAATAAAAAGGTATAATCCGAGGACCAAATCTTAAATTGTCCCTTATTTTTCTATCATTTGTGTTACTGTGTTACTTTAATTACTTTATTCCAAAAATACCTTATTTATAACAATTGCATTTTAAATTTTGTTGTAACTCTGATCATCAAATGATGTTGTGGACACGAAAGATCTCCAGTAGCATTCAGTCTCGCAACAATCTGGCATGGTCTCTGACATAAGAATAATGGTGCATGGTTTACTTATGACTGTCAGACAGGCTAACAGCTCAACATCAGCAGAGATCATATTTCACAATAACACGTCTTGCACGACGAGCACTGCTAATCCAGCTCATTTGCTTTTGCTAACCACGTTTAAATCTGTTGAATCATTTGGCTAGAAAGTTGGATGCACAGACATTAAAGTCTCTTAGGATAAGGAGTCAAAGTTCAGGTATTATTAGAGATAAGGAGATGCTAAACAGCTGCCACCTAGTGTTGCAACGGTTACACATCATCAACAACTGCCACCGTATGTCCAACTTGCTAGCTTTTACATCACTGTTGTTTTAACACATAATTTAGAATAAAAACAAAGTGTTTAACAATTTCCAAACATTGCTTAAAGGTCCACTTTTTTTTTTACAACTGAACTGCTATGGATCTAATTTTTACTTTTAATTTGAAAAACAAATTCACAAACTCAGCTGTTTTAATTCTGTTTTGTGGTGCTAGCAAGGCCAGTGGAGGTCTCTCTAAAGGGCCAAATAATTAAATGACACTTAAAATAAAACATTCTACCTAGTAATTACACACAGCCTTATGTAATGCGACAATGTGATGGATCAAAGTGATTGAATATGTTGCGTAGCTTTAGCTAATAAAATATGTACAGTTAACTTTTGAATAAGTGTAGATATATAGAGGTAAAAATTTGAAAACCTGTTGTATGAAAAAAAATTTTTTTTAAAGATTCTAAGTGTGTTTTTTACCCTCAAGAATCAAACAATCTTTTAGTGGATGGTAACTGTAAAGATGCTTGTAATCTTGTAATTTAGTCCTCTGTTAAAATGCACAAACCTTTAAAGTCAGTCAGAAACATTGCAATAATTTGTGAGTCAGCTG
Source organism: Orestias chungarensis (assembly GCA_032876305.1). Classification (NCBI taxonomy): domain Eukaryota; kingdom Metazoa; phylum Chordata; class Actinopteri; order Cyprinodontiformes; family Cyprinodontidae; genus Orestias; species Orestias chungarensis. The sequence continues at coordinate 1,763,249 of JAVLVB010000879.1, read as the reverse complement.
TTTAGTAAATTACATCTGGTTAGTTTAATCCAGACGTGACATAGAAAGAGGTTAATTTCAATTTTTTTGGTTCCATGCAGCGATGCACGAACCCAACGTACCAATTTAATATCAATCTGTCAGATCTGACTAGTTTGCAATTACGCCCATGTGAACAAAAATAAGTAAC
>JAVLVB010000879.1:1726385-1759204 GCA_032876305.1 Orestias chungarensis | reverse complement strand
GTAATCCAGTGTGTAATGTGGGTGTGTGGCGTAATCCGGCGTGTAATGTGGGTGTGTGGTGTAATCCCCACGTTCTTTTGAGGTGACAGATGATGGATGACACATTTATTTTGTTTTTTATTCCAAGAAAAAAACACCAACACATCTCCTCATCTAAACCCCTAATTTTCTAATGCATAAAGATTAATCCAGGTTAGTTTATGTGCCTCGTTTTTGTCAATGAAAGCAGCACATGAGGAGGGAGGATGTAGGGAAAACAAAGCGCTGTTTGGGAACCACCAGATATGACACAGTGCTTTGTGAGAGGGAGGAGGAGGAGGTGCAATGGCTCACCTGACTGGACTCCTTCTGTTCAGGTGTAAACAAACGAAAGACGGATTAGGAAGAAGAAAGGATGTCCTTCCTCACCTGCTCTCGTCCAGACCCGTCCTCCAAAATGGGCTCTTCTGCGGCGGCCGTCTCCTCCTCCGTCTGCATTTTCCTCCCCTTTTACTCCGTCCTCCACCTCACAACCGATCGCGGGCGGCTGCCTCGCAGGTGCCGTCCCGAGTCACGGGCCTCTCCCGCGGAGAAGCGGCGAGCGCGGTCACCCCATCCGCCAACGCGAGTTGGCGTCCGATTTCACGATGTCGGGGCCTGCGGCAAACGAGCTTCATCAGCTGCTGCTGCTGCTGCTGCTGATGTCCTTCCCGCGTTTCCTCCTCCTCCTCCTTCCTCCCCCCCAGCTCACGGACGGCGCAGCGGAACCCGCTCAATCCTCCTGGTTCTCTGCTTTTGAAGGGTAATAAAACAAAACAAAATCAAATAGAAACACCAGGAGAGGCGCGAGCAGCTGCAGCCCGGTAACGGTCGACCTCGCGCTGCTTCGACGTCTCAACGGTCGCCGGAGCTGCGCGTCCGTTAACGAGCAGAGTGGCACGTGACGACACCGCGCAGGGAGAGTCAACGGAAAAATTTCACAACAAGGTTGGACGAAAAAAGAAAGAAATGATTTAAGTAGAAGAAGAAAAAACAAAAACCCGACGAAATTCAAACTTTTTTACATTTTTTTTTTGTCGGTTTGTCGAATCCAGCAGTAAAAGCCTCATGTTGTACCAGTGAGTGGAAATGGTGAGGAAAATGCATAACAAAGGCCATCGATGGGGACAGTGTTAATTCACAATAGAGGAAAACAATCTCAAAGCTGCTGTATTAATACAAATAACACACCCGTACAGCTTCAGGGGGCGACCCCCCTGGTGGGCACTTTGTGCGCCACAGCAGGTGCAACATAACAGAAACTAAGATTTAAAGAATAAAACCCCAAATATAGACAAAAATAATTGGTTTTAAGCCTTTTCATAGTTTGGTCCTGAGTGAGCAAGGTCACGGTTATCCTGGGGGAGCCTCAGGGTTCATAACTTGGCACCCAGAAAATCTTCAGTTTTAAATTTGAGATACAAGTGTCGGGGTCACATTGGCCTTTAGCTCAAGCTGTCTCATTCCTTCTTAGTGTCAGCACAAGGTGAGCTGTTTCGATGAAACCTCAAGGTGTCAGTTTAAGTGAAACTGCCTGTGGAGACTAGTCAAAGTTGCACTGTATTTAGAAGGATGACACCCGAGGTCATGATCTGTCTTCAAGTCGGGCCTGACCCCACTAGGGGGAATTGACCCCTCAGTTTAGCACAGCGGTGTCCCATAGCGAGTCTCTCTTAGCAGAGGCGGAAGTACAAGGGGGGCCGTGGTAGCACCAGAGCCCCCTGAAATCTACATGTATTACCCACATATAGACACAGATTACATTTAAATTCAATTGAAATATACTTCATCCTGAAAGCACAAAATAATAATTTAAATAACATAAAATAAATAGGTGTTGTGCTTTGTTTTGTGGGTACATCCCTTAGGATCAGTCATCTTTTAAGTTGCTCGCAAGCTAGAAAAGTGTGGGCTCCCCATCCTCAATACATTGTTGTTAGTGGTTCATAACCATGGACAGTGACGTTGGTTTCACGTTATTTTCGATCCTTAAGGCGCATTGCATGCTATGTGGTTTAAGCTAGTTTTCCGTTTATCATTGCATCAATTAAGTTTATTAGCAGGTGGTAAACCCTGCTACCATCCTGCAGCGCTACTCTGGGCCTCGCACCGCCATGCCCAGTGTGCTTGCTGCACTGAGGCATGGAGTGACATGGGACGTTTTCACCGTTGACCGATGTCTTTAGTCTCCACAGAAACAGCATGCTACCGCGAAAAGCACACTTGATCCCGGTAGCGTTTGAAAGAGATCTGACGAGACAATTTTGGGAGTAAAGACTGTAAGGGTCGCTTGCTCTGAAACTTCAATACAAAAACAAGGAGGCTGAAACTACTGAGGAAAGGTAGGTGACACAATTTAGCTGGTTAGTTTTTCTATATTGCAGAACACATCGGTTCAGCCTTGCTTACCTTTTGTGCTTTGATTGTAAATAGTACTTTCAGCCCTAACCTTTATTTGTCTCTATTGCATTAATTTTCAGAAAGAAGCGACAACCAGAGCCAGGGAGGTAAGGTTGGTTGACAAGAGAGGGAAAGAGAGCACGGTTTGTCCAAACGAGCAGACCACGTTGTTTTGGTTTTTCAGACATCAGCCTCGTTCATGAAATCTCATAAAATGTATTATTTGAATCAAAGGTCTTATTATGCTATCTGTGTTGCCCTAAATGAAAGAGACTTGCCCGCTCACAATTATTAATTGCCCTCTCAGTAACTTCATCCTGGCGCCGGGCCTGCTTCAAGGCTATATTGTAGTGCTACACATAAGCGGCTTCTTTTCACCAACAATCTGTCAGATTACAGGTGAAATCTCTTCAAGATAAAAACATTACTCCACTTGCCTTCATTTTAAACCAAAGATTCCCGTATGCAGTCTGAATGACGGCGAATCTACACCAACACATCCATCTATTATCTAAACTTTAGATAATAGATGGATGCGTTGGCGTAGATTCTCATACTTTAGATTCCAAAGTATGCCCAGAGAAACCAGGATGGGACTCGAACTCTGGAACACCCGCTTTTGATACCTTAAAGTTACTTTCAGTACTGAAACGGACTTCTGAAGGAATAGAAAAACCACCAAGACATTCAAAGGCTAACAGCTTTGTATCAAGATAATCTTACTTGAACAAGTTTGGAACTGCATTCACTTAGGTTTGAATTAAGTTTTGAAAATAGAGATCTAAAAATTCTGATTTTGGACCAAAGTAAGGCATCTTTTAATTAGCTTCATTGATGCAGTTCAGTGGTGGCCACAACTAATAGAGCAGGGTTGCTCACACTAGGTTCCTTCCTCATCTAAGATTAGTGTCCTACAAACCATTCCTCAAATTTAAATCCAGAATTAAAACGTCATTGGAATACTGTTTAAATGTGAAAGACTTACATTTACTGAACTTTTGATAAAAGTTTTAACCATTAATCAACGAATGGAAAACGACAGCTTAATAGGAGAAAGCATTTGTAGTGTCAGTCTTAATGTGAATAATTGTATTTTTCCAGCTGTGTGCCTCTAATGATGTACATCTATGTTTATCTTTAGAAACTCAGATGTAAACACTTACAGAAAGTGAATCAATTTTTTTTCAATGGTGGAAACAAATAAAAGTGCCATTAAACTGAGAGCAATCAGATGGCGAATGGCAATTTTTCACCAGCAGCATTGCAATCAAATATTTTCCTGATGCCGTCCAGTCCTAATACATATACATGTTTTTAAAAGACAGATTAACAGTTTAATTTGCAGGATCTGTCATGGTGAACTTGTATAGATCCCAGAATCTGGGCAGACAGCCAGCTGCCTCCAATGCTTTTCCTCCAGCAAAGTGTCTTGCAGAGTGATTGACTCTAAATTGTGTGGAAATGGCTTCATAACCAGGCTTGTGTCTGTGTGGGCGTCTGCATGAGGTAGTTGATGTGCGATTCTGACGTGACTCTGGGAGCGAGTCTGCGTTGCATTCGGTTGCTGTGGAGTCATCTCTGTGACTCGCTAGGCTGTATCGCCGTATCTCCCTTTGAGAAATGCTTCAACCTCATTTCTTGCAGCTCAAAATAAACAGTGGTCTCAGACGAGCTACAATCACGTCCAGATTAATCGACAGAATCAAGCGTTTTTGCATCTTTTCAACAGTTGGAGGTGTAAAGAAATAACCATCCTATGACCTTTAAAACTGAAGACGGCATCAAGGAAATGATCCACTAATTTTCTAGAGATGCATAACAAAACATAAGCAACAAATTTTGAATCAAAACTCAAGTGAAAATATTGCAACTGTAAATCTGCCTGTGCAGAATCAAAATTTCACTTAATGAAGGGGGTGGAGAACTCTAATCATCTTTGATACCATCTACCAGAAAAAAATATTGTTTAGTCACTCTTATTTTTAACCTTCCCACTAGTTTGGAGTGTAATGACACTACAGAAGAAATATTTACATTTTTCATCAAAGAGGCGTCCACTCCAGTGGATGTAATACAATACAACTAAAACTGGACTTTGATGCTGACCATTGTGGGTGAGTTAAAAAAAAGTATCACAGCGCCTCCTTTATTTGGTCTCACTACCAGCAGGGAGGAAGGTCGGAGGTGAAGTTGTGACTGGAATGGGTCTGTCTTCACAATCTGTCTCTGCAATGGCGGGTGAGGTTAAACAGTACGAACTAGACACAGCTTGTGCTTTATTTGATACTGAATATTCAACTGCAAGTACTGAGAAAAAAAAAAGGAAGACTACAGTCAATTCCTCACTATTATTTGTTAGTAAGTATTATATTGTCAATATCCAATCCAGGCGTGAATCAGACACGTGCCGTTGACTGCAAGGTTGGCCTGAAACAAACCAAAAAAGTTGTTAATAGTTTAAACCCTTAGCATCTAAGACATAAGGTTTGTTTTTTTAATCTTTTGTTTTTCACCTTTGTTTAATTGAGAAGAGATCAGGGAGCTGAAGGCTTATCTATGCGACTTCCTGGCCAGCCTTGAGAGCAGATGGCCTCAAATCCTTTCTTTCTGTCGGCACTCCTGGACGCCTCCTTATAAAATCTCTCGGATAGGATGAGTGAAAGAATGTAAGGAATCATTTGTGCCACGTGAATTAAAGTACTTCAAATTCTGTATTTATATTGCTGATTAACACGCAACGCTCCAAAGGATATCAGCGGTGACGGGGAGGTAGAGAATATCAGCTTCGGTGAGAATGGTTATGTCCTGGGAGATGTACGTCTTTGGCTCGGTTTCATCACACATGGCAAACAGCTGAACCTTGACTTTGGCCTGCAGACCCGCCGCCACCTATAAAGTGAACCGATTTAGTCAGAATTTTTTAATAAGTTGTAACCTATAAAACAGACACTGGGGGTAGTTAGCTGGAAACCTACAGGTCCACGGTTGTAGATTACTCTGAGGCCTGTGGCTGGAGGAGGCTGTTTCACATTGAACCTGATTGCAGCAGATTGGAAAATAAATACATGCAGAAAAATCTTCTTCCTTTGGCAAACAAACACGCATCCATCCGTTTATGTTCCTGATTTGCTTTCTGACGGCGAACCTGCACGGGTCGACGCCCACGTTCTTCATTAACACGGTAACGGTAGAGCAGGTTCCCTCCCGCAGAGAGCCAAAGTCAACAGCGGATGGGTAGAGCTGGAAGCCCCTCAACATGGCGCTGGGATCGGGGAGGGAAGCCGTCCGACTCTTCCTCCTCACAGGTTCCTCCACCGTCAGGAGCTGGAACGCAACAGGCATGTCGGGGTGAGAGCTTACACTACAGCTATATTTTTATTTATTTATTAGAACAAACCTGGCTCTATTTTGTATTGTTTATCATTATTGGGATACATTTCTCTCCGCAATAAGAATTTTGATTAATCATCACAGCAATAAAAATGTAACATCTTAAAACTCCAAAAACTGTATGAATTGTTGTTTATACTATTTCCCCCACTTTTCATTTTTTTAAAGCTCTGATAAATCCAACAGAAGTTTTTACATATCTGTTGGGCACGTGGCAAGGTTTGGAGTCGAGGAGGCAGGTCGGCAATCTGACCTTGGTCCTTCTAGGCCTTCTCGTCATGTCCACCTTGAGTGGCCTACGCTGCCTGGATAAGTTCCTCATGCTGCTCTCCCCTGGAAATGGGTCAAACACACAGAAAACAGAGCTTACACTACATGTTTTCAACAAAGAGTTTAAAGCACACTCTATCTTGATGTTGTCGAGAAGAAAACTGAGATTTTAACTGAAATGTATTTGCAGCTTCAAGTTCTGTCCGTGGTGTATTTATAGAGTTGGCGTAGTTGTTTCAACTACGGTAGTTAAAATAAAGACAGTGGCCTGATGTTATTGTAGTGGACATAACTTAGTTGATTCATCAGAATATCTAATAGCAGAGGAAAGTAGTGAACAAACCTGCAGAGTTTGAGGCGAGGTTTGGATGTCGTCTTTCAGGGATTCTCTCCCTTTCTGCTGCTCGACTGAAAACAGACAACAACTGTCAGGATGCGGTGTGTTTATACACATATAGCCGGTAAAACAAGATCTCTGGTCTACCTTTGTGACTGAGATGGTGTCGCATTTAAAAGATGTGGAGCTGCAGTAACACAAAGTAATTTAGAAAAATACGCAATAACCAGTTATATTTGTTCAGGTTATAAAAAATAACTTACTGTTTTGATTTGATGCAACTTTCCTGTAGCCCTCAAAACTCTCTGACTTAGTGATCAGTGGAACATCCTGTGATCGTCTCCTCGTTTTGGGTATTGGGTTCTGAAACAAACTCTGGACAAAAAAGAAGCTACTTAATTTCCCTTTTGCATTAACAAAGTACCATATTTGTGGAATTTGTGAAAAACTACAAATAATCCCTTTATGGACAAGTGATGCTAATTAGCCTCATACTTGCATAGTTGTGTATACATTTGATACATGCATATTTTTTATACTACAGATATTAGAACTGCTTTTTTAACATCCATTGATCAGAATCTGAACTACAACTGGTTTATTGACGTGGAAATTCATATTGGGGCGACCATCGAATGGAATTTGGTTGATAATCCTGGAAAATAGTTTTAACCCTGAGCAAGATTCTGTGATAAAGCAAATTATAACGTGTACAAATTCAATCTAAAACTGATATATAAATAGACTACATGAGACAACGATATTTTAAGTTATTTCAAATTTTGAGTTTGATGCATTTTAGCAACACTAGGCAACTAAGACAAGATTTGTGTACTGCTAGTATTACAAACTATATTTAGAAGTTAGGTATAATTATACATTTTGGTTATGCAACTTAATTAAATAAACATACAAAGATAATTTATTACATAAAATTATGTCATAATAAAATGCTTTTTAATTGAAACGGGGGATAAAAGCTTCATGAATACTAAAATAATATTTTAGTTCTATTTGAAAAACTGCAGGATGAAAACTTATATATGAAATTCAGTTTGAAAAACTATTTTCATGTCCAAAAAGGTGGATAGGAGATCATGGGACTTTGCAGCAGACGCATTTCTGAACACTGTCAAGAAGAAAAAGCTCTGTTTAAAGAAAAAAAAACTATTTTGTCTGAGTCTCAAAGTCTTGTTTGAGAAATAGCTGCATGAATAAAATAATCAACAAACTAGGATCGAAGAATTGATTTCATCCTTTAAGTGCCTAATGGAGCATACCCAAACTTCGATTAACGGTAAGTGCAAATTCAAAATGTATAATTTCTTAACTTAACATCGGACTAAAAATTTTAAAAAAGTAGTTAAAAAAATGTTTACAATTTGTTAATCATACTTCTATGAAATGTTTAAATGGGTATATATGAATGTACTGTATAGTAATAAAACATATGGTACTTGGTAAATTGAAAGGTTTTCTGGATGAAAATAAGGAACAACAATCTTCTTCCTCAAGGCCTCTTTGTAAGCCTTCTCCTCACTGATCTCCTGTCTGAAACACATGAACAAAAAGAAAAAGAAATTACCCATTATTCAACTTCACTGTCAGCTGCATACATTTTTTCCACCAATGCTGGTACAGTAATTTCCTACTTTCATTTATTTTTAATCTGGTAATGTTTGGACTGCCATAGCTTTATTTGAAGGGAAATGAAAACAACATACAGGAAATTAAACTGTAAATAATTTTGCGTATGCATTTCTGTGTGAGAGGAGTTTTCTTAGAAATCTTGAGGGACTAATAAAGTCTTTAAAAGCCTTTATTAGGTGCTTCAAACAGCTGGAACATGAAAAAAATATATTCTTTAGAGACATAAAAGGCATAGATCTTCAAACTTGTATTACATCGTATTTCAATTGACAAAAGTAATTTTAAAAGATGTTTTAGACATGAAGTCAGCAAGAGTCTGAAATCGCGTTACGTTTTTTGTGATGTAATGGAAGAGTGCAATGTGGCCGTTGCTTTCATTTTAATTACACCAGCTTATTTAGCCACTAATCTTAACATTAAAAGGCAGAACAAAGTTGAAACAGCAAATATTTAGCTATTAATAAGCTTTGTTTTTCATTAAATACTATATAAATATTTAGCAGGTTAATTAAACTTGGCTAAATATAGCAAAATTTTCATAGAAAAACTGATACAAATAAATAAAATAAATATATAAACACATTTTAGAAAATAATCTTTAAGAAAACATTTCTATATTATGAATGGGATACTGTTATTTTAAATTTGTATTAGCAGTAAGTGGAAAATCATCATAGTATTTCAAACGGCCATGTGTTTGTAAATGATTCACTGTGAAAAATTCTAACATTTATTTTAGAAACTTTATCACATGGTGTATGTGTTAAAGTTTCTAAAATAAATGTTATAATTTTCAATAATATTTTTAATAATATATTGTTTTTTATTTATATATTATATTTTGTTAAGATATATATACTATTTATCTTATTGTGAACAGGAAGAACAGATGTATACGATCAAGTACTGACCTTTACATAACTTCTTTGATTATAGGTGCAATTTTTCTGTTTTAATGATTGAAGTATTCATTACTCTGTTTACCTGTGCTGATCAAGTCTTGGAGTCCACGTTGAATGTTTTCTGTTAGTATGACTGGAAAACAGAGAGAAATCCTATAATAATGATGATTTAATGTCAGGTTTAGTCACATATTAAAACATACAGCGGTAATCTATCCAGGCAACCAGTAGCATCCATGTCAGTGTGAAGCCCGTCTGATTGCTGAGCTGAAGCTCCGACTCCCTTATCGTACAGGCTGGCGTAGTCTGCTGGAGCGGAATTATTCGTCCCACCTGAGATCCCGGCATCAGAGGCGTGACTCACATCCTGCTCCTCTGCAAAAGACTACAAAGTGAATTCCCTATGACTTTTCCATACTGCATTATGCAATGTTATAAATATTAAATGTGGACATTTTTAGGCGTCAACAAGCACAGCAGGAAAGTTTGTCACTGGAAAACCTTTAATATGTAATTCTCCAGAAAACATTCTTGCTAAATTCTAGGTTTTTGTCTGTTTTTGGGTACCAGAATGAGACTGAAGAGATGCGCGGCTCTGGCAGCCTCCTCTTCACTGCGGGGCTCTTTCAGCTTCCTCTCCTCGGACTGGAGCTCTTTCTTCATCAAGCTCTCGATGTACTCCTGCATTCAGAGTTTATTATCTATTGTTATCTTTTTAAAGGTTTCAAGCAAACAAAGTTAGGATTGTATTCTAGGAACTTCGTCAACCTTCAGTCGTAAGTCTAGAGTATGTCTGAGTGTTGTGGTGAAGTGTCGCTGCTGGTAGAGCTCCCTTATCTCCAGAACCTTCGGGCAGCTCCGGACACGCTGCTGCTGAGCTGCAGAACCACAAAATCTCTCCTTCAGAGTCAGTCCAACCCCAACATCAGAACCAATAGGCGGTCCTGGGGTTTTATCCTGCAATAGATAAAAAACTCAGAAGGATTGTGCATGCATGAATGTCTTTTAATTACACCCGTACCTCTCTAGTAGGGAAGTCCATCCAGTTGCGGTTTTTGAGGCTTGGAGGGGTGAAGTCAGGGTTCTGTTTCTCTAGCAGCCATTTGGACCAGACACTGTGGTGGCTGGGCTTCAGGATGGTGATGGCAAACTCCTCTGGAACATACAATGACGCAAACACACACACACACACACACACACACACACACACACACACACACACACAGAAAAGGCCATGTTGACGGTTCAAATGAACATTCTACATAATCTGGTTAATAGAAAATAATTATCAAATATTTTCCATTTATTGATGTTGGACAGAGAGCCGTTTACCCCAGTCAAGTAACCTCAACATAGAAGCAACTCTCCCCATTCGTCAGAGTTTCTTAAGACTTCAGTGTGGACCAATGCTTCCTTCTCAACTCCCACCTGTGTGCAGTGCTCAAAACCCTGGCTGAGTGATTCTTACTTAAAAAGTGCTTCATAATTATTATTTCCACAACAAATGTCAAAAAAAAATGTTTAGTTAAGATAAACAACCATTTATTATATCCTGCTTTTTTTCATTGGCTGGAAATAACCACTCGGTTTAGATCATTCTCCGAGAGCAATTTACTAGTTTCCTTTAGTGATTCATGAATCCCACCCACATATTTCCGCCACCTCAGCTGACTTGTGTTGTTCAGGAGAGGCACCTCGTGATTACAGAAAGTGTTACCTATTTCTAAGGCCAAGCCCATTCATCCTACAGAGGGAGCTACTTCGAACAGCTTGAATCTGGAGTCTCATGCATAATCTGTATTTGAAACGATTGCTGTGAACAGTCTGGAAGAGTTACAGTCCTAGAGGGGCACCTTGTTTATCTGGTAGAGGCTCGTTCAGCAGTGCGATGCTGGGGTCAGAGTACGACTCGTTAAGCAGCTCGTCCACAGTAAGAGAGTTCAGTAGTTCGGTGCCAGAACCGTCTTCATGCACCAGGAAAAGCCTATAAGAGAAAAACACAGATAGTTCGCTGGACAGACAGAAAGATAGACGTAGGTTTACATAAACCTAGTGGGTTTTTTCTGAGCTTGAATCAGATTGAACTTCGTATTTGGGCCATTTTGACCGACAACGTAGTGAACAGAAAAAAATAAAATAAAATTATAAAATAAGAACAACTAATGACATTGAGTCAATTACAATTGAGTCAAAAGCCAGCAAATAGAAAGTACCCTACACTTGGTATAACTTTAGTTAACATACAGAGAAATGCTTCCACATCCTTGGTAGTGTGAGGCAGAGCAACTCTGAGCAGCGAGATCAGGGCTGGATGAAGGTAGTTGATTTATAATGTGTGTACGCTCAGTGTTTCACTTCTAAAAACATCCATCCTTTATCTATGCAAATTATGTACCTTTAATGTTTATCCTGCAGACTGATCACTACTTACTCACTACTCACTACTACAGCTAGTTTGTCTCCTATAGATTTCTTACACAAAATCTTAAGAACAGTTGAAGGGAGCCAATCATGCATCGAACGTAAAAAGCTACCTGGGACAAAGAGGTTTGTGTTTTGCATGAAGCGCAGCCATAGCTCCTTCTGTCTCCTGCTCTTCCTTCTGTGCTTGTATGCCTGGAGTCGGACTAGCATTCAGCACAACTATCTGCCCATCTTTCATAATCTGTCAAGAACATCATGAAGGCATGAAGCAAAAAATTTATCACAATCACTTTCAACTAGATTTTCAAAAACAAATAAGCACAAAAAAGCCAATTTGCCAACCCAAGCAGAAATGGACGACCACATATTGATTATGAGGTGGAGAAAGTTCAGCTGCACTGTGGAGAATTCTCTTTCTTCTCTCGAATTATCGAGAGAAGAAAGAGGAAAAACCTACTTAGATTGGACCTGGGCTGTGATCTGTCGATAACCAATAACAAAAGTAAGTGAATGACCAAATAAAGCCTGGTGAACGACTGAGTTTTTACAGCTCCATATTTAAAATATGGTTTGATTTTTGTTGGTTTGATTTCAACATATGAAAATATATAAAATCAGTCTGTTACTCAGTACATAGGTTTCTATTCTTACTTGGGTGGGTTTATTTAAGATGATGTTGAAGTACTTCTCTTGAAATACAATGTTTTGTCTATTCTTCCTACCTCTGCATTTCAGTAAATATCACAGGAATGTAGCAAATTTAAAAGAAAAGTTGGGTTAAAAAAACGGAATTATGTGTAAACATAATCCAGTGTCTTTTTCCACAGGTGGGATTTTATCTCGATTTTGGCAAAAATGATAATCAGGACGTTGAATTTCCATGACAACACTGATTAGTTGTTTTTTTTATGTCGTGAGCAGACCTGGAAGTGGTGTCCGTTGTTGTCCGTCACTTCACAGGCAACTTCGTCTGTGTGACTCATAAAGTAAACTCCTGGTTGATCGGTGGGGGAGCAAGCGTTTGGCTCCAGGTCTGAGGAGTACAGGCATCTTCCATCACTTCGTATGTGTAGAAACCCTCGTCCAGACGGCAACACCTACAGCACATAGGCACATGTTTGGGAATGACGGATGAAGGAATCTGCACACACAAGCTAAAGCATAAATAAGGTGTAACATCCCAGGGAGCCGTACCTCGTATTCAGCTTTGTTGTTCGCGGTGATGAGGGTTCCATCGGCTAAGAAGAGACGAGCTGCGTGGCGATCAGGATACATGGCTACCGATGCACAGCCTTCCCTCTCCACCAACACAAACCGTTCTTTGGGGGATTCTTGTCCATCACTCGCACTGTTTAAGATCCTTTCATTACAAATGGGGCTTACATTTCTTCCTTTCCCCTCCCCTTTGTCACAAGCATCTTTAATATTTCCCCTCTCTGTTGATTTGGTCACAAAATCAGACGCCTCCCCTGGAAAAGTAACATAGACCACCATGTGTCTTACTTTAAAGGACAGTTTGGTTGCTGATGGATAAGTGTGAGCAGAACTCGATGCGAGTCAGACGGTTGAATGTGAGCGTTACCATTAGCTGGTGTGACCAGGAGGCTGGTGATCCTCGTTCCATCTGCATGTTCTACAATACGAGATCCATCCGGGTTCTGGACTATAACCACCAGATCTTCCCGGCTCAGCATCACCTAACAACATCATGTTGAATTATTGTAAAGCTTTTTATCATCCATTTTTTAAATATTGTATTTCTGAGCCTTCCATTCCTTATGATTGGTTTTCGAAGTTCCTGGTTTTGGATATTGGACAGGAAAATAACAAGAAACTAATAGCTGAAGACTCCTTCTGTATTAACTCTCCAGCCACTTTATTAGCTGCGACCAATCAATTGCATTCCCACGCAAGCAGAGAATTAGCCAATCACATGCCGGCAACTATGCATTTGGACTTCTATACATGCTGAAGGCAATTTAGTGAATTTCCCTGAGTTAAGTTCATTGAGACTAAGTGACAGGGGCACAGATTCAGCGCAACACTGAGTGTTGGGAGTGTTTCAGAAGCTGCACATCGGCCAGTGAATTTCCAGCCGGATCATCTCCGGAGTGTACAGAGAACGGTCAGAAAAATGGAAAATACAGTGAGGGGCAACTGTGAAGGAACTGACAGACTGGTTTTAGATGAATGTCATTTCTAAAGCGTCAGAATCAAGTAAAAACATTACGAAATAAGGAGTTTAGGCTGGTTTTGGTTGTATAATGGGGCAGTAGCCATTTTCCTGGCCCACTGTAAGCCGTTTTTGACAATTAAATGAGCATCAAATACCAAAACCTTGAAGTTTGTCACTTTATGACCAGTTTATATAACACACCATAAAAGTCAAACGATCTCAAACTGGATTCTTGAACCAAAAACATTCCCTGTTGCTCAGTAGCCTCACAGACACAAGATCTCTTTCTAATAATACCGAACATCAGTGTTTGCAATATTCTCATCACAAATCATTGGAGGGCAATATTTGTTGGCTAATGTTGTCCTGCGATAATAAAAACATTAGTTTGAAATAGAAGTTAACTTCTAAATGTGCAGATCCTCGCCTGATGGGTGATGGGGTCTGTGGCCTTGAAGGTCCGAACGGAGGGGCCGGGTGCGGCTCTGTTTGCTTTACCAATGGTGCAAAAACGATCTCCAGACGAACTGGTCGTCTGCCAGATCCTTTTCCGACCTTCAGCTTCCTTATCTGAGGTCTGATCTGTCAACAAAAGGGGATCCACAAAGGTTCTATTGAAAGCTGTGCTCAACCTTCTTCTGGCAGGAGCAAAAAATCCAATGAAGAAGTCAAACCTTTCTGCTCGCCATCTTCTTCTACCTCAGACACTGGGCCTGAATCCGGGCTGAAACTGACAGATCCATCCGCGAACAGAATCTACAATAGTGTTTATATGTGTTAACAATGACAATAATGAGCTTTTTGCTGTTTGTAACACAATAGTTTCCCATTTCCAAAGCCTTCTTCTAACCAACCTAAGCTTTGACACCCCACAGATAACCATCTTTCCTATCACAAATCGAAGGCCTGGCAGCAGAAACCTGTGCAAACCTCTGTGGATCCATCTCTCATGTGACGGATCACGGCTCCCTGGCTGGTAACGATGCGATGCAGTTCCTTAGAAAGGGAAAAGTCCTGAAGATGGTGCCCGGGTCCTTTAGTGTGGAGGTTAAAGCTCTGCCTGACCAAAATGTCCCTCTTGGGTGACGCTCCTGCACACAAATACCAGAGGAAGAACCTTAATTTGAGTAATAACCTTCTGAAAGCCTTTATACCATTTAAAGCTAAGCGTGTCATACCAGAGAGTGTCTGTGAACATCAATTTAAAGCTTTGCTTATAGGTCAGGACTTTAACTAGGCCATTCTACTACATGAATATGCTTGGATCTGAACTTTTACACTGTCTCTAGTAATACGTTGTTCCATGCACTATCGCTTTAACACATTACCGTTAAGAACAGGTGTGAGGCTGTGGAAGCCTTCTGCATATAGACCTAAAAGGTTCAAATCTAGTCGAGCCTGACCAAAGCACCTTCTTCCACATGTTCCTGCATCTCCTGCATGGCCTGTTGCGAGCCATACATGGTTAATCCTCCATAAATGCCAGATTTTAAAGAGTGTCTGACTAACAGCTGTGACCCTTCTGATTTATTGATCTTCCCCCCAGAAATATCATGGGACTCTTTGCTGCGTTTCTGATTATTGCTCAGCCTGTGAGTTTAGCCCAGTGGAGCCTCCAGATGCCATTTGTGACCCTTAACTGCAATTTAACCCTCCTGCTGCCCTGGGTCTGTGGTCAGGTGGAAAGAGGCAGATGTCACTAGAGACTAGAATAGAATAGAAATCTTTTATTGTCCCACAGCGGCGAAATCCTCTTTGTGACAGCAGCAAAGTGACAGGCAATTAAAGGAGGCAGTTTTAATAACATATAGTAAATGTTAGGTATTTATTGTTTAGTTATCATGTTTTTTCCTTTTTAATTTGATAGTAAACAGAAACATCCAGGGGCTTTTACTCAAAAACTGATATGAATGTGCATTTCATTGATTAAATGTAGTTTCTAAGAGTGACCTAAATCCTGTTCCTATTGCTAGAAATAGTATTTTATTTTTCTAGACCAACAAAACAAATCTCAGTCAACAGCTCTACTCAAAAACCTTAAAACTGTATGCCTTTCTATTAACACTACTCTATTTGTTTTATATAAACAGCATTACACATTTACTTCAATGTTGAACTAAAGAAAAGAGCATTTGGACAAAAACTTTAAAAATTGAATTGAATTTGATCAGGAAGATTTTCAACCCCCCCCCCATTATATTGATTTAAACTTCTCAGCAGTTTTATCCCTGATCCGTCTGTTGTGTTTGTCTTTTAAAGAGCAGCTTCATTTGATGCTGGTAATAAGAGACACACAGGTCGACTCTTATCTACTAATAGGCTTTTAAAAGCTACTGTTTTGTACAGGATTATATTTATGTGCATCAGAATAAACTTGGATGAACAGAAAACATATTTTAGATTTGTTTAGGCAACACATTGTATAAACCATGAATTATGTCAAGTCATATAAATCAGCAATAAAAATACACAGACGTTTGTGGTTTCGAAGTGACAAAATTAAAATAAAAACAATGAAAGTAACCACATAGAAAACATGGAGAGGTTTTGTTCTTTAGTAAGAATGTAGGGTCAATAAAAGGTACCCAGCTGATGGAGCGGTTTGTGAGCTGCAGTGGCTTCCCTCCAGCTCGGACTGACCTTGAGTATCCTCGTGCAGAAACTGCAGCAGCAGGCCGTTAGGAACAGAAAGGCTGAGGCCGTTGAACGGCGGCGACGACTGAGCTGGCTGGCCTCTACAGACCTTAAAATAGATGTGAAATTTGGTTAATATACCTCAACAAAACATCTCAGAGTTGAAATTGTCTGTGTGTAGAGATGCAGCATGTAGCTATTACAGGTTTGCTTGTATTTGTGTTTAATCCAGCATGACTGGACTGGATTTGTTTCATGGAGTCCAAGTTGGAAGAGGAGACAGCGACCTCTGCATCCTCAAAAGTCTCTAAAACATTCAAAAATGCAAATGATTTTGTGTCGTAAACTTAAATTGTTCGAATATAATAAAACGTTTTGTCTGTTTAAAACTCAAGTCACAGATTAAGTCAATATGGAGTTTTTGTTGTTGTTGTGCGTATAAACCTTTGAATTCTCCTGATGGTCCGTAGAAACTGTATGAGAGGTGGATTTGATTGCTAAGCACTGCTGAGAAGGAGCCCAGCTTTCCTGCATTCATCAGCTTTGCTTCTGGCTCTAAAAAAGGGCAACCAGACACAAAAACATCCGCATCAGTCAGTGAATAAACACGTTTCAGCAAGGACAGACCCAGTGGCCCTAAGCATGAATACAGTTCAGCTAATTTAGTTCTTATTTCATGGAGGAATTCTTTTTATAACAAATAACCAAAACAAACAATTAGACGCAGAGTTGAACTGTTTTCTCTAAATTATACAAGATCAAAATGCTCACAAATTTAAGAAACCAAACACTTTTTGTTGCCACTAACCTGGCTGGATATTTCTCCCTTTTTGTTGGTACAATTACTGAAGCTTTTTTTTTATTTTTTATTGGTTGGTTTGTAGCCACCCCCATAATTTGAATAAGACTGGAGTCTAGGGCCTATCTAGAAGCAATTGATTTATTTACTCCAGAACTAGTTTTATTTGTGACAGGATAACGTATATAAGTCGAAGATAATAAAGTAATACGTTCAGACCACCTGGTAGGAAGTTTGTTATTACACGGTTGACGTTTTAGTCAAGCTGATGGTGATTTAAGTGAAAGCTTATTTTAACGCTAGATTAAAAATCCACAAACAACATGAACAATGAATGACAATCAACTTAAATGCAAACGATCTACATGGGGAAACCAATTCCATTGAATTAAAAAAACTGGAATCGACTGGAACGTATGAAAGAATTGAAATGACTTTGATTGTAAAATGCCTTGAGATGACATTGACGATAACTGTTGCTGAAAAAAACTGAAATGAACGATCAAATATCCAATTTCATGCAAATTATTCCCACCACGCAGCAAAGCTTGCCATGAACAGACAAGCTAGTGGGTAGGGCCAAACATCTATGGCGCGACCAAAACATCGGCAACGTGCTTTACATGGACGTAGTCTTACTCTGAAGACCAATCTGGTCGTCAAATCATTACGCATTTTGTAAAAACATGACATGTAACTTTGTATTGTTGTATTGTTTCTGACTTGACAGTAGCTACAGTGTGTTGATCAGTGTGCTGGTACACGCTGGTAATGTTAGATAAGGTTTGCTAGTAGATTACTTTTAATCATTGCTTTTAGCAATTGCGCTAATGGTGGAGGAATCATTAGCCGTGTGGGTCGAGGTTTGTTCCTGACCGGCAATATTTTCACGGATTATCTGGGGTTTTTTAATAAGACGTCACCACTGCAGCTTGAGCTAAATTTGTTGATTCAGGTAGATGCCTGAGTCTACGAAAATGTCTGATTGCGATTCGTAATTCATGATAAGACACAAACAAGTGGTCGAGCTTCTGTTACCTTTCCATTCCTCTTTTACTACATTACAGTTTTTCTTGTCCTGAGGTAGATTTTGTTGATTATGAACAACATGCGTGTAGAAATGGTGTCCATCCTTCTTCACCGCTACGTTTACTGAGGTTGAACCTGGAACAGAAACATCAACATTAACTTCAGGCGAGGGCAGAGGAAAGAAAAATATGTCGCGTCTCCAAACACAGCACAGGAACTTTAAATGCTCACAAGAACGGCCGGTTGCACTTGCATGTTGGAGCAAAGGGAGGAGCAGACTGGTTGTTGGTTTAAATCCTCCTTACCTTCAGCTAAGCTCATGTTCTCCACTGTAACGCGTCCTCCATCAGACGGGTAGATGTTCTGGACGCACCCTGAAGCATGGATCAGCTGTCCGTCCATGATGTATCCGATGAATCTCTACAGCGGCAAACGGATTACCAACCAACCAAATTACCAACTACATAGCAGCTGGACAGAGCGTGACTGTTTGTTTTCTCATCTGCAATCTGTTTTGTTTCTGGTTTTCTGTGTGTGTCTTCACCTTGTCAGGCTCCTGTGTCGGATGAGGATCCCTGGTTTCGTCCTCAGCGGGAGCTGGGGTACCATCAGGTCCGGCTGGGGTCTTAGCTGAGCCGCCTCCTTTATCTGGTCTGCTCTTCTTGTCGCCAGACAAAGCTTTACTTTTCTTGTCCGACGTCTGCACCTCCTCTTTCTTCTGCTTGCCTCTTGGTGTATTCTCCTTCTTTGATTTTTTTGTCGTCTCATCTTTCTTCTGCTGCTGCTGCTCTAATTTCCAGGCCTGTAATGCGACACACACCATAACTTCAAAGATCACATGAAGGGGAAATAATCAACCCGTGCTTGTGCTTGTGAATGTGAAATAGAGCTACATCTGTTCCCTTTTCAACAACAAAAAATTCATTATCTGAAGGCATGTTGATGAAAGGATGGTTTTAAATTCTATATACAGTAAAATAATTTGAATATTATATATATATATATATAAACATGCCACTTAAATTTGAACTACGCCGCCTTGCAAAAGTATTGATGCAGAGTTCTGACAGCCAACTACAAGTGGAGTTTACATGGAAGAACAAAACCATTTGCATGTATGTATTTTACTTTGTTGTCCTTTATAAAAATGAGTAAAACTAATCAGCCTCAAGCATCAAATAAATGATAAATAGCAAATTACAACTAAGCCATAAGATTTTCTCTGTTATATTTCCCATGAGTCCTTCCTCTGCATCATGGAAAAGCTGGTTGTAATGAGTCAGGAGGGCTTTAATCTAGTAACAGGATTTCTGGTGATGGCATCCTAATGGGTTTAATGAAATTAAGACAGCGTCTGGAATCAAAGCAGTGTCGGTGTGACAAACGATATGAATTATTTGTGTAAGTAAGTGGGTTTTGAAGCTTTAAAGATCCTAGAACGGTGAAATGATTAACCCTGAAACTGTCAGCGCCCTAGAACATCAGTGAGGATAGAGAGAAAAATGTTCAAAGGGAAAAGGCCCCAAAAAAACATTCAGCTGTAACTGAAGCTAATAAAGGTGCAGTCCCCACTTTTCAAGATCATGTCTGGAAAAAATCAAACCTTGTGCAAACATTTTCACATAGGTTTGTGTTTTCTATGTAGAAAAATTAAAAGGTTAAAGGAGTATTAGTACTATTGCAAAGTAGGGTATAATCTACTAATACTTAATTTCTCTGCCGGAATAAAACTACGTTTTCAAATGCATATATCAGACCACCAGGAGTTAATTAATAAAGTTGATATATGGCGCCGTGCTGCTTAGTGAGACCTCGTTTGCGGGGCATTAAAGCCACATAATGAAAAGAAATCCTGGTAATAACTCTCTGGATTTGCACCAGAGGCTCTAGTTAATTACGCTCTACAGTAGCTGAATAAGTGTGCGAGTCATGAGGGGGTTCAGTGTTGTGTGATTGAGGAAACTGACTTTGAGGGAATCCTTTCTGATGACTGGCTCCAGAACCTCCTCCTTCTCCGTGGGGATTTCTGGACTTTCATCTAAACAAGGAATAAAAAACCTGTCTTTCATTTAGTATTTATACCCAGGTCACGCATGTTATGTCACATGTTGGTGTTTCGCTCATAGAACAAACAGAAAAACTAACTCAGGAGAGAGATTGGAGGATCATGACTTTACATATAGATCAAGAAATGGATCAGTACACTGATTCAAGTTCATAAGATGATGGATGGTATATGGTCAGGGTTACAAAGGAACCACTGCCTTGTTACAGAAGCTACCAAAGTCACTTCCTGTTTCAGCTTTTATAATAAAACAAGAACCCTAAATAAAACCTCTTGACCTTCCGTTGACATTGCCAGTGTGTAGTTCAGTATTTTTCTCACTCCAAATTATTGACAACATTACGGCAGATTTTTCTTGGCCTGACATATTCATCGATTTTAGTTGTTGCTCCGTAACTTCTGTTCATACGTGGGTCAACTGTGTGCATTATTCGTTAAATGTGTAATTTTGCATCAGATTTAACAGTAGTGACGAAAATTTAACATATCTTGTTCTAAATATCATACAAGAGAGGAAATATGATGAAACTGAACATGTTAGGTTATTGTTTTATATGTTTGTTTGTTTATTACTAACTAGGAAAAACATTTAAGAATTTTTTATATTTTGGATCTTAAATGATTTTTAAAGCAAATACAAATAAAAATTGCTTTTCTAGTTTTATTTAAATACTGTGTTTTAGGTAACTGGCATGTTTGGCCCTTAAGGGAAAAGCTGGCTTAAAAAGAGTTAAAAAAAACGCACAGATATTTTTTGTATTTATGTAAAAAATTAAATTGCTGTAATAAATAATCCAGATTAGTCTATTTTTTTAGTTTTTATAAGTGAAAAACAATTTTTTTTATTAGAATATTTGAAAAAAATACTTGGTTTGCTTTAGTTAATCTGCAAAATGAACTAAAGAGTTATCCTATTCAACTCAGGATATATATAAATTACAATATATACAATAAATATTAAATAAATAGTTTTATCCTACCATAGTCTCAGTCTAACCTGGAACCCAGTCTAACCTGTAGTCTAACTTGAATGTTTTGACCCTCATGATAGATTTAGAAGATTCGCAGCACAGAATATTGTAATTATTTTATGAGATTTAGGTTGAGATTTCATTCTTGTATTTATCTTGTGTTTAAACAGTTCCAAGCTTCCCCGACGTTCATTACAAGCAGCTCCTGAATGCTGAACAACATCTGAAGACAGCAAATTAAAAACCTGATGCTGATTTAGACGCGCCCAGCATCCGTTATTCATTCATTCGACGCTGACTGTTCTGAAAACAGCGCTGTACCTTTTGGAGCCTCAGCAGGGATCTGGCTTCTGATTTGCGCTTCCTCCCTCTTCAACTCTTCCTCTGTTGTCCAGCTTGAGATTTTATCGGCTACATGCTCCAGATACTTTCTATGGGAGACAAAAGGGGAAACATTGAATGCATCATTTTAAATTCAACACCGTTGGAGGCTCGATATTTAACTTTTTCCACAATTGGTACATGTGAAAAAACAATAATTAAACTCATTTACGTCCAGCTCAACAGATTATGAAACTTGGGTCACTTGACTTTTGAACCAGATGCAGTTTACCAACCACAGTTGTGGCTAAACCCTTCTTATCTGAGCATCTGCAGCCAAATTAAAACCATTAAACAACCTTTTTTCTTTTTTTTTTACGTCGAAGGAGTGGATCTATCTGCTTTTATTCCTGTTAGCGACTCAAAACCCAAAACAGTAAATAGATGGACAAAAACTCTGATCTGGCGACTTAAAAACAACTGTTACTTTCACATATTCTCTCAGATATGCAGGTGTTTATCTTTTACACAAATAAACAAAAAGTGGATATGAAGAATCCCCTAATTCATTCTCACAATACATCACATATTTGTCTATACTTGTTCTAAAGAGGTCAAATTTAAACAGGATCTTAACTCTGTCCAAATTACATCTTTGCGTATCATTTATTTGAAATGTCGACAGGGCATGAAGGTTTATATTTGAGGAAGTTACTGACGTTCATCGATCAATTTGAGAGAGCGAGGAAATTCTGACCTGAACTTGACGTCGGTGTGGAGGGCTACATCCCAGGACTGCTTGGACTGGAGGAGAGAGTTCATAGGATTGTGGCAGAAAACATAGAGGATGTCTCTGTAACTTCCTCTAAAGATATCCAAGCAGCAATATTCCTCTGAGGCTACTTTCAGGACCTGAACAAGAGTTTAACCAGAAATAAAAGAGACTGTGGTTGAGAAAAATGTAGTAAGCGTCAACATATGCAAAGTTCAAAATGACTTTCTTTGTATGGAAAACTTCAGGAACCTTTACAACTGTACGGATACCATGCAACGCATAAAACTAAATATTGGTTTCATTCTCAGTGATACGCGCCCCCTTTTATTGTATTTCATTTGTATTTAAAAGAGCAGGAGTCACCTGTGGAAAAACAGCTGTGTCGTGATGTTCTGTATAGCACCAGTCAAACAGATTCCTCTGTCTGCAATTCTGAATTTCAGATAAATCCAGCTGCCTGCAGCCTTTCTCACTCATGTCCTGCAACATGAAACAAACAAAAATAAGTAAATCACAGCCAATGTTTAAGCCAATCTTTCAATTTAAGAAATGCAATCTCTACCTCTGTGTCACCAGGGTCTTCAGTCAGAAATGTTGGATCTGTAGATCCCAGGTTATAAATTAGTTATGGGTTATTTAGGCTAAGCTGGGTGTCTGTCTTTGTTCATATGGTTACAAACCTTGAGTCTGCCTGGTTTGAAGCTTCTGTTTAGCATATAATAGAGGATTGTCCCAGGGGATAGCTTTTCGGGTCAGCTCTAGTTCAGCATCCTTGAATAAAACACCCTGCTGATCCACTACAGTCAGACTCATGGCCTCAAACACGCTCTGATGAAAAAGGCGCTCCGCTTCGGGCCAGAGGACGCTCTCTGTGCAATATCATTACATCGAGAAACAGGTAAACGTGTAGAAAAACAAGAAACTGAGGTATGCAGAGATTCTGACCATCTGTGCAGTAGTGCTGCAGCTGTTGTTTCACCGCCTTCCAGCAGGTGTCACTGTTTCTCGGTTTAGCTGCAGATATGAGCTTCCAGACTGGGCAGCTCCTCATCATGGAGGACTCAACCTTAGCTGGGTTAAAACCATGAACCGCCTACATGGGTCACACACGTATGGATGAACACACACTGAGCTCTCGGGCTGAATGTTTGTATCTGAACATAAAATCTTACATATAGAACTATGGAAACTTTTCAAAACATGGAGTTAAGAAATTGCTAATTGAACATAAACCCTCACGATTACGTCCTGTAAGCGCCGAGCGCTCTCATCGTGATGTCTGATGACCAGAGGATGCGCGGCCTTTTTCTGAGCGCGCTCGGTTCCAAACTCCTCAAGCAGCCTCTGATGAAGGAGACGTAAATAGCAAACAGTGTCACAATATACGTACTTGTAACGTTTTAAAAAGAGACATTTCATTTTACTTGTAATATATTAACACGTGAAAATTTCATTCGAAAGCAAAAATATATTATTAGAACAATACTTTTTTATATTGGAAACTAGGGCTGGGAGATCTATCGAATATTCTCCATGTATCGCGAATTTTAAACTGACATTAGCTAAAAGGGCTCTATTGCAACCATCAAGTTTAAACTATAATTAAAATAATGGTAAGTGAGTACGAATGCATGACTCCCCCCTCTCTACCTATGCGCACGAAAACCCAGACCGGGAGAGCGCAAAGTTAGCACCAAATTAATAGTAGTTTAGATTTTACTGCCTCGTTTGCAAAAGTAATTCGGTCTGTCATAAAGAGAATGTTGGAGAAATAAAATGAAAGAAACGAGACTGAAGGACTGAACCAGGCTGCTTTTGCTGCTTTGCTGCCATTAGCAGCAGCTTCAAACTGGGGAACACGTTGTTAAATTGTTCTTGTTTTATATGGAATATAATCTGATTATTAGTGGATTTTAGTAGGATTGCATTTGATTTCCTGTTAAATGAACCTCAAAATAAATTAAAATTATCCTTTTCTTTTTCTTTTTGCTGTTTTCTTATGAGTCTGAATCTGGTTTGTTGTTAAAAAAAAAACAGAAAATTAAAATGGTTTAGAGAATTTTTGAAGATCTGGAATAAACAGTTTTTATACTTGTTTTACAGTTTTTGTTACTCCCCTGTTAAATCTTTCATGGTGTAATATGCTGCCAAAGTCTTGATTAGTAGAGGTCTACTGTGGACTCCAAAATATTTTGAGTAGTAAAAAACATTTATGGGAAACTGATGGTTACAGTAAAATGTTTATCTCTTCAGATAAAAAAAAACACAGGAATGTCCACATGCCGTTTTACAAATATATAACATATAACATACACTACTAATTTTAAAATATTGCAATATATATCGTGCATTGTGATATATAAAAAATAATAATAATATCGCGATCGTGAATTTGGCTAAGGACACTTGCAAACAAAATATTTTTGGGATGCCATCAATCCCTTCTAATTCAACATACGAGTCAACATCTATCACTATTTTAGGATAATTTTTAGCCTTGGAGGCTCTGTTGTCTTGACAACGTTTAGTTTACTGATCTCTAAACAAAATCAAAAAGATTTAGCTGCATTGGCCGGGAATCGAACCCGGGCCTCCCGCGTGGCAGGCGAGAATTCTACCACTGAACCACCAATGCAAAGCATGCTTTAGAACAAGTTTACGGGACCCATAAACTGTAGTCGTGACAGAGATGGTCAGCTATGGTCTAAACCTGAGCTAGCGCTTTTTAAAGGCCTTTAAAACAGGGGTTTCAAGTTTTTAGGACCGTCTTGTTTTAGAGGCTAGCCAGCTCATGTCGTTCTGCTGCTTGTCAGGACAACAGAGCCTCTAAGGCAACGAACAAGGGTGGTAGCCTCAGTATCGGGGGAGGGTCGAACACTTGGTATCTTTAGCTTGCTCAGCATGCAACGGAAAACATTCTGACTGAGCCGTTCAAAGAAGGAACATTGTTTATTTCAGCAAATTTAAACAAGTTGATAAGAAATGAGTTGGTTTTGGGGTTTTCATTTGACTTCTGAACGGCAACAGATTCATGATACCAACAGTTTGAGGAATGCTGAGCTTCTTAAGGCAGGTCCGCAGGAGAGAGAGCACTGTTTCTCTATTGTGGAATATATCTGCTATAGATTATAACTGAATCAGAACGTAGTATCGGTGAATGTCCACAAGATAGACCGTTTCCACTACTACACTATCTCGCAGTCCCATATTAGTGTCGATTTTCAAAAAGAACACACATGCAAAGCATTGGTGGTTCAGTGGTAGAATTCTCGCCTGCCACGCGGGAGGCCCGGGTTCGATTCCCGGCCAATGCAGCTACATCTTTTTAAAGGTCAATCCAGGGAAAGTCTCAGACTCCTGGCAGGACAGTTTCTTTATTTACCTAATTATCTTTAGAAGTTCCCACAACTCTTTCAAATCCGACTGATTTATTCAAGAGAGGTTCTCTTCTATAAAAACATGTTCACCAGAGGTTATAGCTAAATCAAGATGTAGTATCAGTGTCTGTCCAGAAGATGGCGGCAAGATTATCTCAGCGTATTGCCGTAATAAAGTAAAAAAGTTGAGACATTTTCCTGTTCTAGCAATAATCACATGTATTATACACATATAAAGCAAGAAAATACAAGAAAATACTTTAATTAAATGAATATGATTTTGAGAAATACACTAATTTACTGTTTACGTTTTCCGTTGCACACTGAGCATGCTAAAGATACCAAGTGTTCGACCCTCCCCCGATACTGACGCTACCACCCTTGTTCGTTGCCTTAGAGGCTCTGTTGTCTTGACAAACAGCAGAACGACATGAGCTGGCTAGCCCCTAAAACATAAGACAATCCTAAAAACCTGAAACCCCCGTTTTAAAGGCCTTTTAAAGCGCTAGCTCAAGCTCAGACCATAGCAGCCATAGATTCATTATATATGGTTGGAGTACGTAACATTTTCAAACTGCAGTTTCTCACCTTGCTACAAAGGTTACAGTACAAAAGCATTTATTGTTCTAACAATATATTTTTCCTTTATCTTTTTTAATTGCATTGAAAAATATTCAAATTAATTCGAAAGGAAATTACAAATAGGTCATCATTGCAATATTGGGATTGCTGTCATGCTAACAGCTAAATATCCAGTCAGATTTCTACCACTGAACCATCAATGCCTTGTCTACATTGAGTTTTTAACTCGATCACATGTGTTTTCCATCGCCATACCTTCTTGTCTTCTTCCTTCTGCACCATAGTGAGGACCTGAGTTAACAGATGACGTTTTTCTTCCTCTGTGCTGAGGAGAGGCAGGAAGCTTTGGAGCGTGAAGTTAACCAGATCAGGGTCTAACCAGGGACCAGGCTCAGGGTTTTGGTCCTTAGGCACGTGAGACAAGGCGGCCACAGCCTGATCTGCAGAAATCACCACCTGGAAAGGAAAGACACTTTAGTCCATTTAAATATTTTGTTTATTCTGTAGCAAGTGAAAAACAAAAACTAAATATAGAGACACAACCACCTACCTGCTCCAGCAGACAGTGCAGGATGAGAGGCACAGAACAGACGTCAGGGGGTACCAGGTCCAGCAGGCTGTTATAGTAACACATATCCACAGATACAGACAGAGGAGGCTGCGTGATCTCTGCACACACATTTAACATAAAGAGACATGTTTTATCCTGTCAGTGTTTAAGAAAAAAAACAACAAGGATTTGTGCAAACAGTGGGAAAAGAGGGGATTAACCCAGAGTTGCCGGTGAGTGATCTTTGGCCGGCCTCCTTTTAGAGAGGGGACTTTGAAAAGCAGTGGGCACGACCTGTACATGACAGGAAACAGAAATGGTGAACCTTGAGTGCACCAGTAGAGCAACACAGAAGCCCATTGGTATGTAAACGTCTAACGGTCGCTTTACCTCAGCAGGCTGTGAATCCAGGGTGACAGCAGTGGGAATACAGATGAGCTGGACGTTGTCTTGGTAGTGCTGATACTGTCGGCGCCACTCCAGAGTGTGATAGATGAGCCTGGAAACATCGTCAAATATCCGGTTTCCAAGATCCAGCTGGACACAAAAAATAAATAAAACAAAAAACCCATGAGACAAGACATCAAGCAAGTGTAGATGTTTTCAGAGAATGCGGCTAAAAACTGTTAAAATACATGATAACAAACAAGAAAGGAACCGACTCTGCTTTGAGGGTCCTGTGTTTGAATGGGGAGTGAAAGATCAGAAACAGTGTAGCTCAGCTGAATCACATCGTGGAGCTTAGAGTCCGGCGGTCCACCGTCTAGACCTGACCTCAGCTGAGACCAGAACAGCTCCAGCTTCCTGGCATTTACAGCAACCCCTCAACACCAGAGTTAACACAAACAGTATGTCAGCACCAGTACATACTATTATATATATTCATATTTCTGGTTTGTAGCGGAGACGTCTGACCTGCAGCCAGACCTGGAAGAGCTTGCAGACTCTGCGCCGCCTCCTCCTGGCTTCTATGTTCCACATTGTCTGGCAAACTTTCTTGCCGTTTGTAGCATAACTTAATGACATTTGCAACATGCACGTCAACGGCATCCAGCTCTCTAATCAGGAGCGGCTGGTGGAGGCCCACTAAAAGAATATAGTGTTGGGGACCGTCGTCTGGCTCGTCATCTAAAGATCAAACAACAGAGGCAAGTAAGGATCCTTAATAGAGGATGAGGGGGAGAAAGGAAGGGAGGTAGAGGACAAATAGCAGTAGAGTAGAGGTGAAATAACTTAACTCTGTGGAGTGAAACATGATGGAAGAGTAAAGGAGAACCTAGACTGAGTTCTTTCCCAACTGGATTAGGCTGTCTCCTTTACCTCTTCCTAACTATAAACTTTATCGAACAGGAAGGTTTTAAGCCTAGATTTGAAACTAGACAGTGTCTGCCTCACAGACTAAAAGCTGGTTCCACAGGAGAGGAGCCTGATAACTAAAAGATCTGCCTCCCATTCTGCTTTTAGAGATTCTAGGAACCACCAGTAAACCTGCAGTCTGAGAGCAAAGTGCTCTGTTACGGAGTAATTATATCTAATGTATGATGGTGCTTGATTGGTGAGGACTTTATATGTCAAAACAGAATTTAAAATCTATTCTAAGTTTGACAGGGAGCTAATGAAGGGAAGCTAAAATAGGGGAGATATGATATCTCTTTTTAAGTTTCATCAGAACTCTTGCTGCAGCGTTTTGGATCAACTGACAACTTTTAACTGCCTTTTGCAAACTTCCTGCCTTAAAATAACAAATGCATGGTACTAGTTTTTCAGCATCAGTCCTAGAGAGAATTTTTCTAACTTTGGCTACATTTCTAAGGTGAAAGAAGGAAATCTTAGCATCAACTTTCTTTGACCTTTGACATCCAATGGATGACATCCAATAGATGTATTAATTTAGAACTAGATCACTGACTCCACCTCCTTGTTTTGGAAGAAGGTAACAGAGTCCTGTATAAATGTAACGATAAACATTGACACGTTTACTGTAAAAAACTAAAAAACAAAATACAGAAAATTGAATACGTTTTAATCTGCAAGAGGTCATTCTTTACCAGGTACGGTACTTGAATTATTTGATCACTAACTGGGAACATATAAAACAAACAAAGAGGGGCAGAAGAAGAAAAGAAATGAAAGACAAGGTAAGGTAAACAAAGAGAAAGAAAGGAAATTAGGAAGATAGCAAGGTAGGATCCAATTTTAGAGGGACAAAGAATATTTAGGGTGTAAATATGGAATTACAACCATCTTTACAGTCAGTTATTTCTCAATGTTTTTTTTTTACCTAAATAAACAGGTGATTCAACATCATCCCTGCGTCTGAGCTTGGTTTTCTTCTCCTTGGAGGTTTCCAGAGCGGGGGGAGGCGCCTTTCCCTTCTTGTCAGAGAGCTTGACTTTGCTGTCAGAGCGAGGAAGGACCTTTTCTTTTTGTCCCTCATTTTTCATCTGAAATTAACGTAGAAAATATAAAATAAACCTCGATGGGCATCTTGTAATTTCCCCGCTGAGATTAATAAAGTACTTTATTCTATTCTATAATGAATTGTAATTTACCCCCGATATTCCTTGGGGGTAAATGAAGTCATTTAAGTCTAAGTTAGCTATAAAGCAAATCTGTGCAGTTAAATCATACTTTGGTTTAACACATCTCTAAACAGTTCCCACACAGGAATAGTTTTATGGAGAAGCTCATTACTCGCTCAGTTTCTCTCCTCTGCAGATCATAGGTTTTGACCTGCAGCAGCTGGAATTTCAGGATTTTTGCCATCAGGTCGCAGGGAATCTCCTCCCCGGCATCCAGCAGCGCTTTTGCAGGCTCAGTAACCTGAGCAAGGTACACAAATGCAGGGATGACCAGCAGAACACATCAGCGCAGTTAAATTTTATAAAAGAGGCTGAACACAATGGATATATATAAGTAGAAAGTGTGCACAATATTTGCAAAACATGCAACTGAAATGTTATCTAAAAAAATGCATCAACTTTCTTTGACTTCTTTATCTATAAAATCGATATAAATGTCAGGCATCCAGCGAAATACACATCCCACCAACAGCCCTAATACATCTGATTTGCGTACAACAAGCCAAATATTACAACCAAGCAGTTCTTCTTCATTGTGGTCCAATATATTGTGCATCCCAAGCTTACCTCGTAAAACATAGGAAGATCATCTGGCTTTTTCGCCTTGGGATTCCCCAGCTCATGGATCTGTGAGGGTAACGATCATATAAAAACAATAATAATGTAATAGTGTAAATAGCCCTTTCTTTAGGTCAAATAAGTAAAAGCAACTGTGGATACCTTAGCAAGTGTGTCGTCCCACGTTATGAGGGTGAAAAGTTTACGCTGCGGTTGCTGAAGAGCCGAAACCAAAGGCTGGATGAGCTCCTTCTCTTCCTCTGGATGATCGCCAACAACGAGAGAGACACAGGCCTGCCATGAGTCCTGATGGGAGGAAGGAGGTGAACAGGTTCATCACTACAAGTTGGGCCGCCTTTACCTCAAATAATTTGGGGGAACCAATATAACTCAAACAATTTAAGTTTATTTAATTATGTGATCAGAGTTTAAAGAACCCAAAGCAATTACAGTAAGGCAACACATAGGTTTATGAACTCATTTCATTTAGTATGTTGCAACTTGAACCATTAATTATGTTGGACTTAAAAATCTGTATTTATTCATACTTATTTTTTTAAAGTTATATGTTCATATTTAAATTATTTAGATGAACTTGAATGGCTCTTATTTTAACAACTTAAAACTGTAGTAGTTACTTATTGGGGAAACAATCGCACCAAACTGTATCTTAGCAGTATTAACACAAAAATACTGTAGGGCTGCAACTAACGATTATTTTCATATTAGATATTGATTATTTTTTACGATTAATCACTTTATATTATTAATTTATTTAGCATTTATTTTCCCATATGAGCTTTTAAAACAAATTTTAATCAAGAAAAAAACAAAATACAAGAAAATTTGTGTGGTTCCCTGCTATTTATTTAACTTGATTTAAAGGAACAAATGAGCTCAACAGTGTAAAATATTAGTTCATTTTTAGGCCTAAAATACAAAAATTAGGTGAAATTTATTGAGTGTACAAAATATTAACAATAATTTAAGTCCCTATTATGCTCTACATATCTTCACATTTTATCTTTATTGTGAATGTTTAGCAGGAGGCTGACTTAGTTGGATATCATTTTTTAAAATAATATGAAATGCGGTCTCTAGCAGCATGTTTAAGAGTTTGTAAGTGGGAGGTGAGCGTCTTGTTCCACCTGTAGTTGTTTATTGTTGCTTTTTCTTTTCTGCAAAGCTGCAACTCTAAAATAACTTTAACTGAATTTATTAACAGTATTTAACGAGTTTATTTTCATATTAGGTTATTTTACCGCGCTCGCTCTTCTCCCAGTTCAACTCCGACATGCTTTCGCCACAGATGTCCATTTAAAGAAGACAGACTCAAATGTGAAGCATATGATAGCAAAACAAGGCTAACGATTGGCGGATTTCTTCTTCTACTGCTCCACCGGTAGATCACAGCGTTAATCAGCTCATTACTGCTACATATTGACCGCAGATACAACAGATTGTGTCAAAAATAAGACCACTTACAGTAAAACGTGATTATAAAGCAACTGATTGATGACTAACTTAGTTGTCAACTATTTTAATAATCGATTCAAATAGATTAGTTTCTTCAGCTCTACATAAAAACAAACTGACTTTTTCCATTTGGTTTGTATTAAGTGAAACTGCAGCTTTAAACAAATTCAGGATAAAGAAATTAACGAGTAACAAAAATGTGACCTTTAAACCTGACACTTTGAAGGTACTTGTAAATGTATTATTCAATTGGCTAAATGTTTATAGATTACTTTAGGTGTACAACAGTAAAATGAGAATTAGAATAGATTAAAGAATAGATTAAATAAAATAGATTAGAATACTGTACAAAGTGAGACGAATTTCATTATTTCAAAGAAATTACTTTAGTCGTTAAATATCAGCCATACCTGTCAGAATTTTAAGATAAACTTAGATTAAAAATAGTTTTACTTGTGCACAATATTCTGATATATTGACATACACATATAGAAAATGCAAATATAGCTGAACTACCCATTTTTACCCATGCATGCTGTAACAATGCAACATTTGTGATTGTAAAACAGTTTACATAAAGACAGCTGCTTTGCTCGAACCTCAAAAGTCCAAATGGCAAACACTCATCTTAAAAATAACAATTCAAGATATGCGTTTTGACAAATGATCCATTATTGTATTATTCATAAATGTACTGACTTGAATCTATAGGGGATACAAATATAGCCTAGATCTAAAACGAACCAATAACTGCAATTCTTAAGCACTGTAAGAATTAAACAAATTAACTCAAGAATATCAGCTGTATGAAAAAAATGTTTGCCTTAAAATCTAAATCCCTAGAAAAATGTCAAGTACATTGAACTACTCTTTTCTAGCTTTCTGTATATAATATACCTTAGAAGGTTGATAACCAGAACAAACAGAACAATTACCTGGAATCAGTGGTGAATTATTTATTATAATCAGAGATAACTCATCCAGCCTATGAGTTTATTATACGCACCAGAATACTATGTCGCTATTAAGCCTATTATGAAATATAAATACGATGAATGTGTCCGGTATCAGGACCACATATATGACGTTTGCATAAAACAATCCTGTGAACATCAGTATTGTATTCAGCAGGTTTTCATGGATTAAATACGCTAAAACTTCATTGCGACTGCCAGACAGATAACACTGGGTGACCGGTCCAAGATGGCGGCGGCCCCACGTCTCCTTATCGCCAATTGGCACCAGCGGTCGCTGGCGTGTCATTTTTTTGTAATGTCTGCTGATTCAGGAAAAGTTGGGATGATCTCTTCACGCTGGAGAGCAAACGTGACTACTGTTGCAGGATAAACATTCCTGTACTGTTTCTTTAAGTAGAAGCAGAGTCTTAAGGGTTATAAATTTCCTGATAAGACCTGTTTTACTCATCTTCCGGAGCTGGGACAGAGGAGGATGGAGGGGGACTCTTCATCTATCCCAAGCAATAAAATTGTTAGTTAGATAACGGGGAAGCAGATGGCTAAGTGTTACTTTTTC
>JAVLVB010000879.1:1680718-1695383 GCA_032876305.1 Orestias chungarensis | reverse complement strand
CCCTCCTTCACGTCACCCTCTCCGCCGTCTGCACGGTGGCGGGCCGTCATGAGGCCGAGGGCCAGGAGGGCCGGCGGGCCGAGGCGGCACCTGCTGCCGCCGGCCCTCACTGGATACTTCCGCCACCCCCGCCGGCGCTGGTGCTCCCCTTGCCGTCGGTGCCGTTGGTCTCCGAGGACAGCGCCCTGTTGAGCGAGTTGAGGCTGGCGTCCGAGGGCAGGGCGTCCCGCCGCGGCGGCATCCGCTCGTTGATGCGGTCCAGGCCCTTGGCCTCCGCAAAGCTGGTGATCTTGTGCTGAGGGGAGAAGCCTTTGATGGCTGTGGAGACGCGTGAGATGACAATAAAAATATTGCAAAAGGAAGAGGAATGATAACAGGATTTAGATGATGTTGGAAAAAAAAAAGAGGGACAATTATGGACGAATATACTAACGACAATATATACTTAAAAATAAAGTAAATAATGTAAAAACCAATGTGATCTTGGTTTGTGAAACTAAAAATAAACCATCTGAAAAACACACAGATCTGAAGTTAACTTTAACTGCTTGTAAAACATTTTCATATTCACATTCTTGGGTAGAGTTAAATGAAAAATACAGATAATGTCACTTTTCACTTTCCTTATCAATCACTTAACTTCTACCGACCTGACCTCTGTGTTTATTTATCTTTCTATATCCTTAAGCTGCTGGAAGACCTTCCTGTTTTTCCTCTTCAGTTGCAGGTTTATTTCATAGAAAGTACCTCTGGAGAACAGAATCTGCATATCTGTCGCCTAGCTCAGGGTGTTTGTTTTGATAGGTTTCCTTTTGTTTTGTTCCTTTTGTTTCCTTGATCATAAAAAGTACTCCTGGCAGAGTGTGTCTGTGTTTTTTCATTTCTCTTATCATAACTGAAAGATCTGCAGCTGCCATTTACCATTTATTCCTTTTTATAGAAAGTACTCCGTAATTACTTGTTTAGCTGTTTCTTTTGGACACAGTTGCTGATAAAGAGTCATTTGCTTCAGTCTAGCTCAGTTTTCTAAGTATCCTCACAAAGTCAATCTTCCAACAGATCCACTAAGCACCCGACTAAAGTCAGACTGCTCCTATATTAAAGCTTCATGACAGTCATAACATGCTAAACGCTCACATTCCAGTTAGAAGGGACGATGTTAGAAGGGACGATGTTAGAAGGGACGATACTCAACAGAAGCACGACCATCGGCCGTTAGGAAGGCCGTTTGCTTTTGCCGCTGCTCTTTAACCATATCTGGCTGTAGGGTTAGAAAGCCAGGCAGCAAGAAGTTGAAGCCTGGAAACTAATCCATGCCGATTATCATTAATTGAAGGGATAGTTCGATGGTTTGGCATGTTGGTTTCCTTGATAGAGGTAAAGAAGAAGCGATTTATGCCGTTAAGTTAGTTTTATAGGCCATGTTGCTTTTTTAATACAGAGTACACCTTGCTCAGTGCCTTTGTGTTTTTTTCTGTCTTTGTCTCTTGTTCCTATGTCCATTTTGACCATAGAAAGTGCTCTGAAACAATTGAATCTGTATTTAGTCGTGTTGACAAAGTCACGGTTGTAGCTAACGCAAACTATTAACGTAATCTACTCGATAGAAAGTAGTCCTGGCTCAATCAATGACTGTTTTTTTTCTTTTTAACACTATCTACAACTAACAACTAACTTGACCATTTAGTTGGATTTCAGAAAATCCAGTTGATAGGATGCAGTTTTTGAAATTGGACTTTGTTATATTGTGTATTTCCACACAGTATGGAGATTTTAGCTAAAGCTAGCACAATGGGAAAACAAGTATGTGCAGTTTGCTTGAAAACAGGCTTAAACACATGCTTTACTCTTAATCCTGTGACTTACTATTTTCTATTTACATGCTTTTTTATATAACTATATTTATCCTCATATAACTCTACCCAGAGAAAATTATAGGTATGTTTAGCAAAATTGTCCTTATATAGAAAATAAAGTGCTTAATTGACCTTCAATATATTTAAAACACAATGTAAAAATAAAACCTAATGACATTTTTTTAAACAAAACATCAATTAAGCAAAACAGGAACAGGGCAGACAAAAGGACCAAAATAATCCTTCTAAATCTACAACAAGGGGGCTGTTGTTATCAGGGTCAACAGGTTTTCACTTTACCGCTTGACAGTTCTTCTCATTTATTTTATCTTGTATTTTTCTTACGTTTTAAGTCGGTAAAAACAGAAACAAAAAAGGAAAACACAGATGTAAGACCCCAAACATCCAGACCGCCCACTCGTCACATCGCAGTTTAAAAACAACCAGAAAAGGGAAAGAGGGGAAAGATCAGAGACACACACGTAAAAATAAACAGAACGAGGGGAGAAAGTAATAAAAACTAAGCGTTGAGCTCACTGAGACACGAGCACGGTATAGACACAGCGTTGAGACGTTGAGTCCACGCACAGAAAACACTACAGACACTTGGGGTGCTAACGACTTGTCTGGTCTGCTTGAAACATGCAGCAATTTAAGATTCACCAGCGCTATGAGGGATGTAAGTCGCCGCATCTCTAAACGGGGACAAAACTTTTTACATTTCGTCACTTCCACCTCTCATGAAGGAAAGATGTAAAACAAAAACACAAAACCGAAAGATGATCCTTTGTTAAGAGGAGAGAGCGGTGGCGCTTCATATTTTAAAAAGAGGGGAATGATGGGTAGCGCAGTTGTGTTGCTGCATAGCACAGGTCAGACACAGGTTATTAGCAGCTCACAGGACACAGCGGGAACACAGGAGACCGACATGGAGAGAGAGAGAGAGACAGAGAGAGAAGCGGAGAAGAGTCTCGACTGTCCTCTGTGGGGTTGAAGAGGAAGTACCGGACAGCTTCAACGTAAATAGCAGCTGGCGCACCACTATTTAGCTCGCAGTTGAGGTTGTTCTTGCGCAAGCAAAGGAAAAAAAAAGCAATTCAGATTTTTTATTTATTTTTTTGCTTAATAATAAGGAGCCAACAGGAGCTTTCTGATTTTGAGCTCTGAAGCAATTAGAGGATACGGCAAAGACAATGCACAACTGCTTTCAGCCGTTTCAAAGGGGACAAAACACCA
This sequence comes from Orestias chungarensis, assembly GCA_032876305.1. Taxonomy (NCBI): domain Eukaryota; kingdom Metazoa; phylum Chordata; class Actinopteri; order Cyprinodontiformes; family Cyprinodontidae; genus Orestias; species Orestias chungarensis. The sequence continues at coordinate 1,692,291 of JAVLVB010000879.1, read as the reverse complement.
AAAAAGGCTTTCATAGCAAGATTTCATAAGGTAGTGTGAGGGCGGCGCAAGAGGCGGACAGGGGAATAGATTCAAACGCATTCAGAAATGCCTTTAATCATCATTTGTTTAGCCATTTTTGACTTTAAATTCATTCATTTTAAGACTTTTAGAAAGATTTAGTGACTTTTTCAAACCTAAAAGAGCAAGTTTTATGATATTCATGAGCCCGGAAATCAGCGGTCCACGCCTGCGGTCCTTGAGTTTCAATGTCCTGCAACCTCTGGATGCGTTACGGCTCCAATGGAACTGAATTGAACAAATTGGTAATGATCGGGCCATTTCCAGGAAGCAGATCGCATTACGGGAGCCGGGATGCATTAAATGGTTGCAGTGGAGTTGTAGATTCTATGACAAAAAACACAAAGGCTACTTCTAAATTGAAGGTGAATCTCAATAAATAGACAATAATGTGTTATATGGAGCAGTAGAAAGTCAATAGGAAATATGGATCCAGTGCACTTTTCGACTTTACAGACATTATTTTTTTCTTTTACATTTTTAACCAAAACCCTAATACAAAGTAGGGAAAGGGGCCTTTCTGAAAAGTCCTTTGGTTTGTATTTATTAAAGTAAAGCGATAATTAACACACAAAATCAGCTCCGACGGAGTCACTTCACTTCATGTTTTCCAGGCAGCAGAAATTCGCCGTTGAGCTTCCAGAGGACCTGATAAGTGCCGCATATTCACACTTTCTTGTTTTGTGAGCGTGACAAATGAGTTTCTGCAAGTGCAACAGTGCCCTGAGTAGCAGCTTCACTGATATGTAAAGGAAGCAAACTGTGCAGAAAAGTCTGTGTTTTTGCTTTGCCAGATAGACAAAAAAGAAACAAAAAAAACAACAACAGTGACAATCTGCGACCATGAAATCTCTGCTATGAAAAGCCGGTCCCCCTTCAAAACGTACGACCACACGATATAACGTACTTACGTCTTGCTATAAACTACATCACAGTTTGTTAGCCCCCCTCCCAAAAAAACACACTCTACTCAAGCACCAGCAAGACGAATGGAGGTACCCCCACCAAAAACCCGCCCCCTCCCAACCGTGTATTGCCATGAAAAAGCAACAGAAGAGAGCGGCCAGACCCATTTACCTTCGTCAGCCTCAATGGCTTCAACAGTAGCTGAAGAGAAGAAGAGGGGGGTTGCAAAAATGAACGAGAAAGGTGAGCAGGAGGAGGTCATTTTAAATCCCAGGAACAGGTCAATGAGCAGCAAAGACAGCCAGTAACGACAACAAACGGTTAACGCCATCTCCACATTTCATGACAGAGGATAACGGGGATGTTAGAAAAGAAAGGAATGAGATGGAAGAGGCAGCGAGAGAGAAAAAGGTTAAACGTTCTGTAGGAATGAAAGATAGTCCTGCAGGAATCAACATTTAGAGAACCTATGACACGTTTTTTTTTTTTTCTGTCAAAAATATGAGCAAAGACGGGAAAACGAATGAATAGAAGGCACGGATACAAACGAGATGGTGCGAGAGGTATGGTCACGCTGAGTTCATCTGAAGGCACAGCGCTGGTTCACTTAACCTTTCGTGCCACTTACCGATCCCCGGCCGTCATCCTGGGAGTTAATGTTTTATTGAAAACACAAGAAAGCTGCGGAACGTCAACGAAACACAGTGCGACTACGGATGGACGCTGACGGACATGAGATGACAGCAGAAAGCTTCAAGTCGATGTTTTTGATGAGACACACACACACACAAATGGAAAAAACACGGGTGTTCAGCTGAATTAGGGGAGCTCTGCTGAGGTTGCGTCATGAATCTGAATAAAAATGATTAACATGCTCATAAGAGCCTGTCTGAAGATGTTTTTGTAAGTGGGGATTTAAAACGTAGGTATGCAGTAGCGTAATCTCACACCGACATGTTTAGAAGAGCCCGAAGTTTTAGCTCGACTTACTGTCGAAATAACAATCCAAAATTATACTTTTTCTAAAGAAAATTACTGACACTTCTAATATATACGTAAAGAAAAAAGAAAAAACTCCCTCCCTCAACAATTTATGGTCTACCATCACAAACGTGCCATGCCAAAATCTATGAACTCTAACAAAAACTGCATGGTTTGTTGAGACGAGCTTTGGGGTGAAGTTTTGGACGTACTAAAGGATTTAGCACCTGATGTCCACAGTTAAGTAAAGTGGGGGATCCGTGATGCTGTGGGCCGGTATTCTCTACCAGAGAAATCTTAAGCTCCCTGGCAAAGTTTGGGGGACTTTTGCAATTTTGCAATACGTATGTATAAAGATATCAGAATGTCTAATTAATTTCTAAAACAGGAAATTCTTAAGATTCTTGGTTTTAACTGTGAGATTTAAGCTACGGCATTTACATCTGAATACATTTTTTTGGTTATCTTGTATATGGGGTCAATGAACAGGAAGGATGTAAATCTAAAAAAATGTATTTGTTCTATTACAGGAAGAAAAAAATTCAAAAACAATCTTATTTTTGCTTCTCAGACATTTTAAAATCATTTTCAAATTGTCTGCTGCGCAAAGTTTGCAACCTGATGCGACCACTAAGTAAATGTGGGCATTATATGAGTGCTTTTTCACTTTTTGTCACCATTTTTCCATTAGATCACTGATAGGAAAATGATAAAATGCTCTTCCTGTGTGCAGTTTTAATGATAGAAATCCAAACTCTTGTCCTAAAAAAGAAGATTTTAAATGTTGTCTTTATTTGTAATTACGTTTTATCGTTATCGTGATGATCTCTACTGGTGAGATCCACCTCAGATCAGTTCGTGCTCAAACTGAATGGGATTTTCAACAAATAAAGGTGCGTGAAGCTGAGAAATCTAAAAGACCAAACGTCTGAAAACGAACAACAACAAAACAACACGGGGAAATACTTGCACAACAACCGAATGTACCTGCAGTTTCCAGAGAGAAACAAAAGAGGGAGAAAGCACAATTTGAGTAAAAAATAGTGGGAGAGAGAGAGAAAAACAGAAGCAGGACGTTAAAGAGAGGACGCATTTCAGAAAAACAACGAAACAAAAAGAAAATAGGCTGGATGTAGCTGGCGGGAGAGAGGAGATCGTAACTCAAGAATCTATTTAGCTAAAACAGAGGAGCTACAAATAAAATCATGAAACATAATAATCCAGATGATGTGAATGAACCGAGGCGGGGGTCTCACCGTTCTGCAGCTTCTCCTTGCCGCCGGACAGCACTCCGCTGGGCAGCATGCCTGTCGGGGTGAGGCCTTTCAGCGTGAGTACGCTCTCGCTCTCCTCTCTGAAACACACAGGACCATTTAGTTGATTTCTTCGGAAGAAACCACGGCGACAAAGCAACACGCGGTCGTTGACAACGTCGCTGAAAAGCACATGTTAGATAGAGTAGAGTTTCTGAGAGCACCTGAAGCCGAACACTTAGGATTTTTACATAAGAAGGTTTAAATGGCGAGCCAGAAACTTGCCCCCCCCCACCCCCCTGAGAACCCGAGGCAGAAATCCAAACATCCCCCAAAAAACATGGGAGCAAACCCGAGGCAGACGGAAGGATAAAGATGATCACCATAGAGACAAACGCACTGCAAACGAGTGTGCAACCAATGCAAACGGTTACGCTAAAGCAGATCCGGCAATACGACCCAACAGCACCCAAGTCCCCTAAACACTATCCTCCCGAAAGAGTCCGCACTACCGATCTTCTGTGGTCCCACTGCTGTCTCCTCAACTGTGTTTTTGTACAATGACAGATGAACTTGAGAGAGCGGCTTGGCTTCATATATAAAAAAAACCCAAAGGAACGGCGTTGTCGGCTGACTCAGTGCCGTGTCTGGATTCCCCCGGAAAACCTCAGCGGCGTTAGTTTGGGGATTTTCACCACGTGCTACAGGAGCTGCGCTGACGAGGCTGTTCGAAAACTACGACAATAAATCTATCCGCCATTATCACTTCCGAGTCTTCTGTCGTTGTAAAATTTGTTACTACGTCACATACCAGGCGCTCTTCAATTGGTTGACGCTCAACCGTCCAACGTCAAAAGTTCAGATATCCCAATTTGAGCGTTTCGAGAGTCTGTCGCATGTGAAGCTCCAGGCGAGACTTTCTGACCGTCATCGACATAGACATTTTATGTAAACTACACACTGTTGACTCTCCGGACGCGTTCGGCAGGAAAGCAGCATAACGATGGGCCGAAATTAACCAGCCGGGGAAGTCATCTCCAACAACTCAGATGTGGCGTTGATGCGTGTTGTTATAAAGTGCATCTAAAACTTTTTTAGGCACAGCGCTAATAAAGTCCTAATAAAGTCCGCTCTAAATTTTTGTTGTTTCGTTTTAAAGTTACACAACTTAGAATAAAATAAATAAGCTGACAAGTACTGAATGTGAATGATTAAATGTCACAAATAAGAGTTAATAGACTGAACATGGAAATAGTTTTAATACTTTAAGAGTAAAATGAGCTGCAACAACCTAAAGTTGCTTAACGTTGCTGCAGCATAGTGGTTGCCGTTGATAATCAGGTGACTGCATGCAGGAAGCTCAATCCAGTGGTTTGTACAGACGATCAGAGAAGAAGAAACTTCGTTGAAGATCTTTTTTTTTTAAACTCAAATGAGCTACAAACAAAAAAGACTTTCCCTATGAATCTATTTTTTTGGAGTCAGTGTCAGTTAGACTTTACACATAGTTAGAAAAAAAAACGAAATCGCAGCGACAAGAAAGAAATCTTAGCTGAGCAGATGTTTGCATACCTGAGCACGGAGAACACCCGCGCCATCTTCCCAATGGCACGGATCTTGTTTCGGATGACCTCCTTTCGGGCAGAAGCTGTTGCACCTACAGAAAAACAGCCAGAGGTCACAAACATGTTTTTAAAAAAAATCCAAAATTATTTTGATAACTTAATCCAGAGCAAAAAATAACAAAGCTACATTCATTTTTTAAAATATCCCGTAAAGCTTTTTGATACGTCACTTTTGAACTTCCTGTCTACTTTTCATCACATAAAAATATAATCATGCATATTTTAATCAGGATTTATTATAAGAAAGAAGAAATAAATTAGCTATTTGAATTCCTAATTTAAAAGTTATATTACAGTATTTCAACTTTACCGGTCCATTTATTTATTTAATGAGTTTCCCTTTTGGCTCTCCATAAACCTCAGAGGTCACGTCACTATGACTTCAGAAATCATTTTGAGACACTACCTATAGGAACAGCAGATCTATGGTGTAGAAGTGGCCGGAAAATACAGGATTATAGAACGTGAATACACAGATCAAATGCCCTCGAATGTTTTCTGGTCAGGAAGGAAAGGCTAAACAACAGGGTAGAGTTACTCAAACTATACACTGTGAGGCTTAACTATGTAATTACATCCCCCGCTAATATTTTTGGGTTGGGTTGTATATATGTATATATATATATATATATATATATATATATATATATATATATATATATATATATATATATATATATATATATAAAAATATATATTTGGGGGGATTAATCCACAATTGTTGGAGCAGCGATTGAATAAGCCCCGCCTTCTGTAGCTGTTCAGCTCAAGTGAATGGTCCAAAAAGGTAGACATTGATTCAGAAGCGCAAGACGGCGGGGATTCAAACACTTTAACATGAACTAAAATGTACTGAAATCAAGAGATGATATGCCATAAAATGGGTGATGTTCTCTTTTTCTGGATTACTAAACGAAATGACTCCAACATAAAGTGTATCACAATGAACTGAGTTGTTGGACAAGATTGCTTTTTCTCCCAGATCCTGTTCATAACCTTTATGGACAAAAAACCTCTAGTTGCATCCCTGGAGTTAAGGAGATCTGTTTTGGATCAGATCCAGCCAGAAAAAACCCAAAGTGGTTTCTCATGGTTGGGGATGAGTTTGAATATCTCCTGGAGGTAGCGAAGTGGATTGCTGGAATGTCTGCAGTGATGCGAGGGCTCTTGATTTGAAGGTTGATCTACGTTCCTGAACTCATCAATGAGAACGAGCTCTTGGTACTGATTGAAAGATCGTGATCCCGGATGAAAGAGGGCGGAAATGTACTTCCTCCTTCCTTGAGAGGCTCGGCCATGTGGGAGGGGCTCAGAGCAAAACCGCTGCCTCTCCTCAAATCCACAAATGAATGGTTGACACAATGAAGACAAAGGCCTCAAAGAAAAAACCTTTTGGGAGTAGATAAAGATGGCTGACATTGAGATTGTGATACGAAGAGTTGTCCAATATCTAAACGAGTTAAGATGAAAACCTGTTGTTTGTGCTTGTGGTTCAAGCAAGGATTTAGCAGGGGTGTATGTATATATTTAAAGCCGCATATTTGATTCTAAACGTTTTAAAATTCAAATACACACTTTTATTAAAATCACATTCTCTAATTGGTACGTAGCTGACGGCAACAAGTGGAGATTTAGCAGGTTTTATCATCAAAATAATAGCAACACATGAAAAACCATGATGCTGTTATTTTATTCTCCAAACCAGATTATTCAAATCACAGCACCAGCATTTCTCCGCACTGGGTGCAACCAAGCCAACCGCTCTCCTCTTCCACCATGTTAGCGTGCATCCTCTATAAAAAAAAAAACAGCAGTTGTGTCCAAACGTGTCTGTTTAGGGAAAGTTCAGACGATCCCCATGCTCTGTGGATCCCCCCCATGCAGTGTGTTTTCATTGTTCCAACACAACTTTAAATCCTCCAGGGAAGCAGTTTTTGGAAAAGTAAAGAGTGTGAAAGATGGCAGTGGAGCTAAATGGAAGGTTAGCGAGGGTTAAACATCCATGAACACTTTCCATCCCTAAACGTGAAGCTGCTGTTGAGATTTTCCTTCTTCGTTGTTTGCACAGTTTTATTTCAACTTTTCCTAAGAAGTCTGTTGCTATTTCAATACACAATCGTACATTTTTCAAACTCTTTTTAAAATAATGCAACTTGGTTGCATATTCATTTCGATTCTATTTTAAATAACCGCATTACTTACCTTGTAATTTCGCCTCTTCTGTACATATATGTAATTCATTTGGGGTCTTCTGCGGAATATAAAATACTACAAACTGCACCTGACTTTCCCTACACATATTTTCTATTCTCTATTTTATAAGCCCCATTCCCACAGCAGGTTTCGAACAAAATCTGATTTTGCTGAGAACAGACATTTTAATCTAATTTTTTCTGGTTTTTTTGCATTCTTCTCTTGATTAAAGGCGACGTCCTTCATGTTTCTGTGCGAGATTTATGATCCCGTTCGCGCAGAAAAAGAACGTAGATGTCACGTTTACGCCGCTGTCTGTGAATCAATTTTAAACCTATTGAGCCATTGGAGCCGAGCGCATCGCAACAAGATCATCTGAAGACGAAGAAAGCCAAGAAAAGAGAGAGCAAAATTCGGCACTGCTCGCTTCAGCCACTGTTTGTGTCCAGATCTACCACAGCCACCTTCCTTTGGTGCCGAATGATGCTGAAGTTAATAAAGCAAAACTTCAATAAAATGTCTTTTCTTTTGAATAAAAAACCAAAAACCAATATAAAAAAAATAAATGATTAGGCCAATTAGACCATAAGTAACAATCAGATTTGGGTAACATGTCCCTGCTGTGTAAACGTAGCCTAATAAACTTTACCGTTAGCATTTGTTAAAGGGCTTATCTGGATTGGATCTACCACAAAGATTCAGCATAAACGTTAGAAGGTGCTTTAGAGAGTGATGTTAGTTTGCAAACAGCAAAGACAGGTAGGTAGCTGTAGCTCCACACACACACACACACACAAGGCTCAATTAGCGTTGTGTACCTTTCTTCGGCGGATATATTAGCTGTCCTTCTCATGAAACAACCCCAGAAGAGAAGAAAAGGATAGAAGACAGAGAGATCAGTGGATGGTCGCAAAGTGAAAGATGAGCGGAGGAGACGAGAAAAAGCACAACAAATGAATGAACGGGAAAAGTGATGCCTTGAGCACAAAACTCTGCAAAAAACATGAAAGAAGAAAGAAATTAGATGAGAAAAACCAAAATAGTGATAAAAATTACAGCATGAGACAGAAAAGAGAGGAGAGAGCGATAAATGCAATCGTCTGAACGACAGCAAACAAAAGCAGAGATTATGGGGGGCGATGGGAAGGAAGGTGGAGGTGAGAAATTGAAAGATTTAAAAAGGAATTATAACTAAACTGGCCGTGAGGTTACGGGAAATAATAACTACTGTTGCGATTAAAGCGGCAGATACAAAATAAATGAGGATGTCTGCTTTAAATGTCGTTCCTGTGCTCTGGAGATCTACAAAAGCTGGCAAAAGTATTCAGATTTTGTTACAGCATTAAACTATGTGACAAAACCAACCTGAAGTTAAGCGCTTTTTAAAGTTAAACATCTGAAAAGTGTGGCGTGTGTGTTTTATGGTATGTCTCTACCACCTTCTTGCATCAAGGGAGCATCAGAACGGCCATTTTTCTTATTTTTAAACTGCATTAAAATCCGGCCCACTGTGAAAACTAAGCATCCTTTCATCTGAACCATTTTATTGTACCTACTGTATGTTTACGGCCGTCCTGCTGGAAGTAGAACTTTGCTAAGCTGTTTCGCTTCAAACCTTCTCACCAATTGAACATGATGCAGTCTGTTATCCAACAAACCTCCGAAGTCGTCAAAAAAAACTAAACGCTTTTTAATCATTGAAGGCAACTGTGTGCAGTAGATTATATTTGTGGGTGTCAGAGTAAAGTGGAAGGAGTTAAACAGCACACAACACATTAATATCTATTAAAAAAAATGTTGCGCATCATTTTCCTTCCACTTTATAATTTGTATTTGAATGTTTTCAGGTTTTTGGAGCTGGAAACGTCCAAGGAAGCTTTCAAATGTTCCTTCTAAGCAACCTTTTTTCGTTTTTGTTGCATTCATAAAACCCAGAAATCTGAAAAATGTGACTCGATGGGAAAAAACAAATCCGAACGTCGCATCCGTGTTGGCTCAAGAGGAGGAGGAGGAAGGTGAGATCATTTCCTGTTTGCCAATAAGAGTCGAAAGCAGACAGGCAGTGAGAAAAAAAAAAAAAAAACGTGACTGGAGATAAAATGAAAACTATAAGAATCCTACAGAGCGACTCTCTTCAAATCCAGGACTCGAGTTCGATGTGTTGCAAAGTCTCTGCTCCAACACACCTGAATCAAATCACTGAATAACTTTAGCCTGAAGTGAACTTCCCCAGACTCCTGCAAATGCTTTGACTCGTGTTTCGAGGCACAGAAAGTTGACGGACACCAAACCTCAAGACTTGAAATTGAAGACTCCTGATATAAACCCTGAAGAACGCTGGCGACTGTGACGCTTTCTGAGCTGCTACAGATACATTTTTAACTTCAGAGGCTCTGTGGACTAAGAGGGAACGGCAGGTTGTAGGACAGCAGATAGGTAGCAGGACGTTTTCCTCTAGCGGCGCCGCAGGACTCACCGTCGAGCTCTTCGTCGGTCGTCAGCTCGTCGTTGGAACAGATGCTCAGCACGTTCACGAGCATCTCGGTCACTGGAGGAAAGGAGAGGAAGGGATTTGAACACAGTCCGAAGGAGAAAGATCAAATGGATATTGATCCACAGCTTTACATGTGATCAAACTAAAATGTAACCGGAAAAAAATAGCTTTCAGGTAACATTTTAAGGAATTGCAGCTCCTATTTAATTACATTCCTGTAAAAATAAAACATTTTCAAATAAACGTTATCAAAGGCTATAACAACTAATCTATTAAACACCGCTCCCTTGCTAAACCATGAAGGCCAATGCTAACTTTTTTATTCATTTTATTTATTTTTATTTTTAAGTATCAGCATTTATGTTAGATGGAATCAGTGTGAAAACATGAAGCTAAATATCTCAAAGCAACGTCGAGACGTAAAGAAATTTAAGAACGGGTGAGAAGCAAAGTCATTAAAATGATTCGGTCAGGAATCAGGCCTGCCGCGGCTTTTTTCCTTCCGTGCTGCTTTAGTGGTTCTTCTTCTGCTGTTGTATCGCAGCCCCATATTTGGTGGGACGGCAACTTTATGTGGACAACGGAAGATTTATTTTAGATGTAAAAACCCATTTGGAGATACACGACCCTCAATTTCGCCATCGGCAGGATAACTGCTGAAAAGATGAGCTGTGAGGATTAGTTGATCATTCATTTAAACCTCATTTTCCAATAAAATCTAATTACTGTAGTCAGTACAGTATTTGTGTTTATTATGGCAGGCTCTGCCACCTGTTGGCAAATATAGAGAACTGCATGTTGCATTTCTTCACCAGGATTCCTCCAGTGTGTCCTAAATGAGTGACTGGGATGATTCACAAAAGGATGAAACGTGCAGACGATGGACGGGAAAACGACACCTAAAACAGTTCAGGTCTCACTTTCTTCAGTTAGGTCCCGATTCGGACTCATCAAAACTGAGCGGAAGAGTTGCAGGACCTAAACTGACTCATTCGGGGATTGGATTCATGGATTTCTCTTTTAAGCAAAAAATCTTCAAGGAGTCCCAGCTTCTCAATTAGATACACATCTATACTCCTTGCAGACCCAAGGTGAAAAGTAACCTCTCAATTATGACTGAATAGAAACTATTCTGCAAACAAGAGTGGGAAGAAAAAATTAGTGAATGGGAATATAAAATTTTTTAGTCTTGAGGCAAATTTTCTTGGTTATTTTCAGGATTTTTAAATATATTAAAGCAAATAAATTTCAGCAAATGATTAGTCAATCAGATTTTACTTGTGCACCAACAAGGAAGCAGCGCCTTCGCCACTCTAACTTTGAAATTATCCACCATTAAAACCTCTGAGACATGTTGCAACCGCGTGTCCGCGCGCTGACCTTTCTCGCCGACGAACGGCAGAGACCAGGTGAAAACGTCCATGAAGTTGGGCAGCCAGTAAGGATGGGGCGAGCAGTTGAACTGACGGATGTTCATCACGTTGTTCTCGTACTTCAGCACGGCCGCTGGGGACAGAAACCAGGAGAAATCAACACGTCGTCCGAGCGAGATGTGCAGAAACGCATGAAAGAAAAAAGAAAACGCTTTAGTGGTATTGAATCTGCAACAAATAAGCTAAATGAATTACTCAAAACTGGAAAGATTACCTAGCAGTTGCGATACTTTAGTTTAAATTAGAAAACACTCAAGAGACGTACTTGGCAGAACAACTGTCCAAATGTAAAGCATCAAAATCTATCAATCAAAGGTGAGTCAGGGCGACCCAAGATTTCTGTCAGTCAGCCTCTGATAATGATAATTAGAGTTTCATAATAAACTATGACACAAAAAACCCTCGCCAGAAATAAATAAGTAAACGATTAATAAAAATGCCAGTCTCTTCACACTGTGCTTGTCAATCCCTCACTTTGACAGCAGAAGCAAATTAGGTGTGAAAAATCTCACTCAGCGGTGTGAAAACGGACGTTAGAAACCCGAACAGGCGTCAGAAAGTGATTAGACCAATACATAATTCCCCTGCTTTTTTGTTTATTGTTTGAACCCCCCCCCCCCCCCCCCCC
>JAVLVB010000879.1:1641871-1672085 GCA_032876305.1 Orestias chungarensis | reverse complement strand
TATCTATCTATCTATCTATCTATCTATCTATCTATCTATCTATCTATCTATCTATCTATCTATCTATCTATCTATCTATCTATCTATCTATCTATCTATATATATATATAAATATATAAAAGTGGATCTCTTTGTGCTGGTTTCACCAGTTCTACTTCAGTTTTTGTTATATATAGTCACTTAACAGCTTTGATTATTCAAATGTTTTGTGGTCCAATCAAGTAATTTGCTGTGCTTGCTCCAAAAAAAAAAAAAGATGAAGTTCTGTAATCCAAGCTCAACACCCCTGCAACATCAGCGCTGCTCGGAGATGAACTCCACTCCCACACGCCGCAATCAGAACAGAGCCACACATTTTCATTTGAAACCAATCCTGCTGGTTTCAAAGAAGCTTTTTTCAAAATGTAATTCCTACTCGGCAATCAAGAGAACGTCGGGCTTTCATAACGACATACGTTGCTTTTTAAAACTATTCATACGTTTCTTCTTGACTGTCTGCTCTGATCCATGGCTTTCATGATGCTTTTGTGTTTAGAAATGTTGTCTAATAAACCTCAAAGGCCTTCAAAAAACGAATGTTTGTTAGGAATATAGAGTAAAAGAGGCTGGATATGAATAAGTTTTGGTCTTTTATACAGTCCAAATGAAAGTGCATAAAACTTTGTGTTTCTACAGAGACAAAATATGAGAAATTCAACAACCTGAGTTATTTTAGAAAGGTAGTGAACACCAAACTACAAAAAACAAACAAACAAACAAAAACCTGCTTCTTCCTACTCATCATACATTCGTTTAGGGGGACACGTCTTTAAGAAAGTGAACAAATAAAGGCTGCTTTTGCTATCCTTCACGTCTGCTAGAGAGAGTAATTATCTAAAACTGAATCAATTAGCATAAAGCTAATCAATCTCTGTGACAGCAGATCTTTGTGTTTTTTTTACAGCAAACATAGAGCTGCAAGCAGAATATTAGAAAGAAATGAATGCGTTGTTTGTCATCTAATCCCCCTACAGGAGAGGAAGACACGTAGCAAATGCTTTGTTTGACTTTAATTTCGCTTTCTGATTTCATTTGACTTCTTTACTCGCAATTTGAAAAAGCGAATACATCCGTGTCCTTAATTAAAGGAATCATTATAAAATCTACAAAAATCTATACAAAAACAAAAGCAAGGCTTCCCAAAGCATGTGCAATTTCACGCCTGATTTACTTTGAAAGCGTTACGACCAAGCCTGCGGTATTTGGGAAATTCTTCAAGACGGGGGCAACAAAAACAGGCTGATGCTTTCTGACTGGGAACGCTGAGGAATGTCTCCGTTTCTCTGCTTCAGCATCGAGGCGAAACGGTCCCGCAAACCCAGAGAGCCAGTGTGAAGCCAATTAGCGGCCGTCCCCCGGGCAGATGAGGCGTAAGACGCTGATGAAAACACGACTCAGGAGGAATTTCCACCAAAAATAAAAAAATGTCACAGGGGTTAACTGGGATGATTTCTGACATTAAGAGGACATGTTTGGGGTGAAAAGGGGGTCGGCTTATCCAGCTTTTCTCTCTCGTTTCAGTCCAGCTATATAAAAACAGAACCACTTGTGGAGCTGAAATGTAACAGCTCACTTAAGCGCAAGAAAAGAAAACATGTTCACCACAACTGAGGCACAATGAGTCACGTTTATGAGCAGGTACATTAAAACACAATTAGCCAGGCAGCTATTAAACACCTGCCATCAAATAAATAAGACGAGCCAGCTCTCATTTAAAGCCTTGAGACATCTCTCACTACATATCCTGGCCTGCCTGTGGCACACCGAGGGCAAATGAGAGTCGCTCAGGCAATAATTGGAGTGGAGGGAGAAGCCAACGCATTTAGAGAAAGGACTGTGCCTCGTGGTAATGCGCCACTTCATTACATTCTGCTTGCTTCTAGCTTTTTTACTCTGCCCACTCAGCTTAGCCGACGGCAACTGCAGAAATACTGCCGACAGCCAGAAACGGGATCTCGGAGAATCCTCACATGCACTTACGCTTTACATCACTGTTAAGTTACCTCCTTAAAGCCGTGTTTAAGAAAATAACATCAAAACCCAAAATCAAGAGGTCATTTTTAATCATTTATCAGCTTTTGACTGGAAAGGAATGAATGTCAGGTAGATTGGTTTATTGGCTGGCTGATTAAAAGCGCAGTAGTTCCTGTGGCTTGAAGATCACTGGGACGACATTTACAGTGTTCTGTTGAATTCAGACCATTACTTTTCAATCCAATAAGTGCCCCCAAGCAGTTAAATAAATATTTTGTTAATAATTTTAGACAAAAAGTAACGGTTTAGGATGTGTTCAGAGCAGCGGCCCTCATGTCGTCTGCCTTTTTGGCCCCACACACCGCCAAAAAGCAGCTAGCAGACCTTATCTAGTTATCAAACCATGTAGCGCTGCAGCCAACTATTCCTTTTTGATTAATTAGTGAATTTTTATTTCTAGCTTTTTAATTCAAAATTGAAAATTTGGAGTTGCTATAATATTCAACAATAATAAAAAAAACAGCTTCAGTAAGAAATAAAAGTGCACACAGGATTACATAGCTACAAAGAGGTTGTCTGGACGATTTACTAATTTAAATGTCCTTTTTTTTTTTGCGCGTTACAACATACGTAGTTTATAATCCGCTAATGCACTGACGCACTTATGTTTTAAAATAACACATTAATAATTGGATAGCAAGAGTTGCTTAATAGATTATTTATTTATTTCTTTTACAGAATTTGATCCAGAGGTCATTTTAAACTTACCTCTTTCATATTGAAGGTTTTCAGCTTAAATGCAAAGTATCTGTATTTTTCTAAATATTTTGTGAAATTATTGGTTTAGGTATGTTGTTATTCCAGCAAATGGCCTGTTTTACAGTCCATATGCTCCAGTTAAAGATTATTCAATTACTAAATAAGATGCTGATTATTTCAAAGATCAGTGTATCATAATTAATCCAATTAATTGTTCCAGCCCTACATATATGCTGCAATATCACAGACGTACAAACATGATTTGGGTGAATAAAGTAAACCTTTTCATTGTACTGTTAGAAATAGCAGCAGTAAAATTAAGCTTGTGCAACACTGGGTGTGACTCTGACGATGAGATGAGAACAACCCTGACACGAAAAATAAACGTCCAGGGAGAGGAAGCGCCCACCTGTAGAAATAGGAGCAGCCTCTCACTGTGTTGTGTGTGAAATGCTCCTGGCTCTTCTCGTTCCCAAAGTCCTCCAGAGGGTCCGACCACAGCAGATCGCACATCGGCCCGTATGCCGGTGGCTCTTTAAATCTGTCTAGCTGTGGAAGAAAACGGTGAGACTCCTGTGAAAGTTTCATTTTCAGGGCCATCGCTGTTGAATCAATATCAAACCACATACAGAGTGGATGACGTCTCAAAGAAAGAATCAGTCTTGCAGTTTAGAAATGGATGTGGTTTGCCAATCTTTAAAATGGCTTTGCTTTCAGGAAATGATGGCTCTTTCTTAAACCAAAGCTTGTTCGTGACTGCACGAGCCAAATGATGGACAGTTTGCTGGAGTTCATTCTATTATGCATGCCCTCTGATTGCAACCAGAAAATCCATTTGGATTTATTGAATTAGTCTAAGAGTAGGAACTTTTTCTTCCACATTCAAAGGGAGGACAGCAAGCCTTTGTATTCCAAAGTCTGGAGCGTTACCCACGAGAAATCTTTTACTTTACGAGTAACATACAAGGTGGCTAACCCTTATTCTCAACAAATGCACCCACTTGTAAAGCAGTTAATAGACACCTGTCGGTAAAACTAACAAAGAAGTTACAGCTTTTTTTTGTGTCAACTATAAAACGATGTCAAATCATAAACATACTTTCCTGATGTCGTCAAGATTTGTGATTTCTGGAGACAGCCCTCCGTGTACGCACAGGAACTGCTGGTTCATTAGCGCAGCCAAGGGGAGGCAGTCGAAGGCATCCATACATGCGTCATACACCCTCTCTGAATACTTAATTTTACCTGTCAAGGAAGTGGGAGGGGAAAACAGGGCAGGGACAAGAAAACAACATGCCAAGTCAAACAAACTCGCTCTTACATACTGGCGCGGCATCCTGGTCGGGGATGGAAATAGTTTCTCAACACTGCCTAAAAAAACTTCCTAAAAAGTTTGTCAGGAAAAAAGCACAAGTAAATGTCTTTTTTTTAATCTTCCGCTCACATAGAATAGGTCCAATAAAAACAGATCTAACATGTTAACATACCAACAAAGGTACAACTGTTCCTTTTTCAAAAGGTGAAGTGATAATTCAGGTGGATTGAAGAGGGTTTTGCTGAGTGTTTAGGAGTATCCAGTATTTTACCTGAACAAGACAGCTGTCAGAGTAAAATAAGGAAGACTGAAGCCAAAAGCTATTTAAAAACTAGCTTGTAGTTTTTGTTAGGTGAATTGGCGTATTTTTTGCACAAGACAAATGTCAATAAGTGTAATGTTTGCACAGCGAAGCATTCCATAAGCCTCACAAATAAAATCTTTTATTATATGCCTGCAGAAAAGTTTGAGAAGATTTTTTTACTGGATATATTCAGAGGTTTCAGTAATTACTAGCCGCTAGCCAAAGCTTTTAGCTGCTAGCGTAGCTGCAAGTGGAACTCTCAATAGACATGAGCTCATCTCCTGGTAGCTGTTAGCCTGATCAGAAAAGGAACATGTCTAGCTCAAATTAAATGTTTTTTTTATTGTTTCAAAATACCTCAAATTCTAGTTTAAAGTTTTTTTTTTTACCTCGCTCTAAACAGGCGTTGTCAGGCTAGCTGCGCTCATGTTAACTGCTACCCTGGCTATATTGTTAGCCAAACTCCTGGAAGGTTAGCTCAACTCTGCTATAAACCAGGTTCTGAAAAGCAGCTAACTTGGCAATAAACAGCATAGATAAGAGCATTACACTGACTAACAGCCGCTAGTAAACTGGCTCCATGCAACTTCCAGCCTAATTCCAGATAGCTGTTAGCATGGCTAGAGCTTGCCGTTAGCCTGGGTCTGTCAAGATGGCTAGAATAGCTGTTAGCTTAAGTCTGAGTAGAGCCTCAAACTGACCATTACGCACCAATTCACCAGACTCCAAAGTGACTTCTATCAAGTATTGGCTGCAGCAGATTTTATACTAACTTATCATAACCACCTCACAAAACCCATCTTGAAGAAGCACTAAAACAATGAAGAACTATAAAAAAAAAAAGTTACTTACATTCCTGCTTAAATGTGAAATACTCTGTTAAATGTCGACATTCATGATTCCCACGAAGCAAAAACAGTGTTTTGGGGTAAAGGATCTTTAAGGCCCACAAGTAGAGCACACACTGAAACAAGAGAGCAAAAATTAGAGCATCTTTCCTAATGCTAAAAACAAACGCTATCATGTCAAACATCGTCTGTTTCATGGAAATGCGCCTCACAAGTAACTCTTCCTAAACTGAAATATTCATGATGCCCATTTTAGGCTTGCAAGATGCAGAGCTGAAATATCTAAGCAGACAATTGCACATGCTACAAACATTATTTTAAATACAGTATAAAACAAAACATGTTCAGCTATATGACTGCAATAAATATATACAGAAGTTGTCAGGTCTCCTCTATCTGTATTATTGGAGAATACACAAAAATAAAAGTATCCCCACATATCCCTTGGCTCCACTGTGACATTTTCAATCTAGGCCACATTTGAAATGATCATAGTGTTTTATCATTGCAATATCTGCAGCCCGATTTCATCTATGCTCAGAGAAAGCTATATATAAACCAAGCTCCTGTCACACACATGCTGAGCATCACACTCGATTAGGGCCTCGCAAGAACAATGAGAAAGTCATGGACTCACTTCAATACTGAAATACCCTCTGTCTACGTAGTCCCCAAGGAAAAGGTAGCGTGTGGATGCTGGCGATCCTCCTACTTCAAACAGCTTCATTAGGTCAAAGAACTGCCCATGGATGTCCCCGCAAACTGGAAATATGTCAAAAAAACACAAAGAGTGCATCAGTATAAAGATGTGTCTGCAAATGAAAACAGATAAAAAATACCATTAATCAATAAAAACAACAACAATAACAAGAAGAATGAACAATTATGAGAGAAGGTTTGGCTATTTCAGCTATTTTCATCAGGAAGTTAGAAGTAGGGGCTGTCACACACACACAAAAAAAAAGGCTTTTGAAATCATACATTTCAGGCTTTAGAAAGGAAAGAAAAAAGCAACTTTCATCTCAAGTTTTGATGTTAGCTGCAGTTTTTTCATGACTCCGAAGTGTAGTATTAAGAGGCTAGATACATTTCTTTTTCCTACACAGTGCTGTACCAATATGCTCCTAATTCTTTTATAAACTTTTTCAAAGAAGCAGAAATATTTTTAAAGTGGACCTTAGGGACATTTCTTTAGGCCTTCTTAATATTCTTTTCTTCTTTTTTATCATCGTATGCTGACCTGCATATTTGCAGCTAAATGATGGTAGGGGAGGTGAAGCTATGCTACATACAACTGTACAGAGCATTGAACCCTAAATAAAGCATGCAGATATGTTTCAAAATAACTCATTTTTATGGACAGCAATTAGGCTTCTGTGAGTGTAAATGCTGTTAGTTACATTTTAGCATCCTAACATTAGCACAGTAGATACGGTTAGGTAATATTTACTGACACAAGTCTTAGCCAACAAGCAAATACAAGCATGTTAGCTAGTATCTTCATTTAGGTAATGTTGGCACAAAAACATGGGTTAGCATTGTAGACAGGTTAATGAACTGTTGGCAGAGAAAACCAGTTAGAGTTGGATGATGTTAGATATTAGCAGTTTAGCTAATAATTGGCTAACATGTCAATATTAGTTGGTAACTACAGTTAACATTTTAGCTAATAATCATAAATAAAGGGCTGTTAGCATAGTTAGTGTTAAAAACCATTAGCTGGTTACCTAATATTCGAAAATTAGCATAATACCAGATTTTAGCATAATAGTATTTGCAATTCATAGCAACATACTAGTTGTAGAATGCTAATGCAAAAACGTGCAGAATAAAAGTCTAGTTTAATTGTTCACTAAAGTACTTTAATCAATGCAGATGGCAGAATCCACCACATGTGTGTGCATTATCCAATCGGTTTATCTTTATCGTGATACATTTCTTGTAACCATAGGAATTGTGATTTATTGTCACACTGACAGATTACGATTAGTATTGTTTGAAAACTGGGAAACTTCGCAGTATTGTCATTTTTTATTTCCTTCCACTGTTCAATTACAGTGAAGATAAATAAAGTTAAAAAAGTGTCAGAATGTATAACATAGTGATAGAAAATGCGCTTTTTTATGTAACTGGTGTCATAAAGAAGCCTTTTTTACATTGGTATGTTTTTCAAGAACTATAATCATCTTTATTACAATAGTAATACAAGAAGATACCATGACAAAAATGCAAATTATACTGCCCATCCCAACTTTCTAGTTTATAAAAAAATTATTTAAGACAAATGAATGGTGTAAAAAATACCCGATCCATTTCCAGTTACGTATTTTCAATCTTTTTTTAAATGAATTTGTATAACATGGCCTGTAAGATTTCATTTACCATTGTGCCGTTTTTGTTCTTTGAGAAAGCAGAACAGATGTCAAATTCATTAATTTCCAAACATTTTCCTGCTGCGGAGACGTGTTAACTAAATACAAACTGGGTTTGTCGCAGCAGTTACAGACTAATTTTACCAATGTTAACAGTAAAGTCTGTTACTACCTAGAATCCCTGGTGCAATCAGGGCTGTTCAACATAACACAAGCAGTTACTAACAACAGAGCGGGCAGCTGTTAAATACCACCAGGGGAGCTTTCTGGGAAGTAAACATCTGCGTCAGAAATGGGCTACCACGAGTGATTCACCCCAGATTGGTTTGCTATCACGCCATGAGATCCTATACTCTATTACTCCCTGTGGAGACGGGAGCAGCCAAGGCCAGAGAAGATTTGCTGCTTACAGCAGCACCGACTGTCAGGCCGCATATGAACCCGTCTGATTAAAAAGCCTTTTATACGGTTTTATAGACACAATAAAAGCTCAGAGCAAGGGTGGGGTATCCCTACATTTACTTGTTTTTATTTAGCTTGTGTCATCTATGTAATGATTTATTCATGCAACGTAAGATCAGACTGTAAAATATCCACTTTATGCTAAAGTGGAGCTTTAAAACAGACAACAAAAGCAATCTAAAGAGTTTAAGGCGAGCAAATGCTGTTGTTTTTGCAAAGAAATCCCTAAATAAAAAGCCAATGCAAAATTACAGCACTTCCACTTTTGTTTCCATGAAAATAACTAAAAACTTTAAGCCATAAAGTTACAACTGAAGCCATAAACTATGACCAGCAGCATCCCTAAAAAACAACAACCTTGCAACAGATGGTACACCCCTATGAACTTATAAGGACGGAGTCCGTCTGGGGTTGCATGGAAAGGAAGAGGCACACACTCAGTTTTCAGAAACGTTGTGGGAATTTCTTGGAAGACCCAGAGTAAAAGCAACGATGCAAATTCAGAGGAAATTTTACAATCAGAAAGACAAAAAAACGAAGACATCTGGAACGGATCATCCCACATGAGAGCATATAAGACAAAAAAATTGCAATCTATATTTCTGTAACAAACATAAGTATAAAGTATAGTCTATAATCTTGGTTGGTTTAAGTTAATAGTCTGGGTTTCTACTGTGGCAGTATTAACACATTTTAGAGCAATATAGGCGTCATTCAATGGCATTTTCCCATTAAAGCCCAATGGATTTGTAAAGGGGTTCTAAAAAAGGCCCAGTTTGGTTCTCCACAGGCAGCGAAATGATCCGTTTTATTATGAATTGTTCTAAAAGGATCGCAGAGAAGCAAATACTGTTTAACCACAGCACATGTGAAATGAATTAGCATGCCCATTAAAATATGTCCTGGTATCACCAATGTTTGTGCTTGAAAATCCCTATCAGCTGACTTTTCATTTAAATTTTACTAAACTACTAGAGATCCAGTTTCTTGCACTTCAAATATTTTTTTCAAGTCCAACAAAAATTCGTAAGACTGGATTTTGTCCAAAAATGAACAATAAAGTCCTCTCAGTACTCGCTTCAAGCCAATTCCATCAAAAATTAACCAAAGAAGCTCATAAGGACCAAATGAATCATTAAGATTATTGCATCAAAAAAAGGATGTACCAACTTACAACTGTTTGAACTGAACGTAATGTGTTGCTCCAGTTACACAATGTTAATGGAAACAGGTGAAAGTGGATCTAAACTACTTTATATACGACTACATTTAGGTCTTCTGATTCATTTATAGATCAGTCAAATAACGGTAAGATGGAAAATGAAATGTAGGTATGATATTTTTTGTCAGGACTCCAGATCCAGTTCGTTATTCATTAACGATAAAAGTAGATATATGTTCCCAATTTAAGAGAATCCACAAACGCAAGTTGATCCCTGATATCGCCACGTTTTAAGATCATCTAGTCAACGCCTAGGAGAGAAATTGGGCCCGTTTCCGCAGGGTTGGCTTGATCTAAACGGTCTATTTCTCAAAGATTCACTAACTGTATCTTTAAGCAAGAAATGCAACGAGAGTCAGGTAGAAAAGACAAAATCTGATTCTGTGATACCCAATTAGTGGAAGCAGGAAGACGGCGTTCAACAGCAATTATCCCAAGTTATGAGTCTCGTAGGACGCTTCTGAGAATCCTCCCTCCTTGGCTGCATCGTAAACCTCTACTTTACCCGGAGTCTTTTATTAAACTCACACTGCAACGCTGTTTAAATCCACAGCAGAGGACAGACTCACTTCGGAAAAAGAAACCTTATTTTCAGATTGATTTCTGTAGAACTCATCATTCTGATATTGCTTGCCTAAAAACACCTCCTTTGTTTTTGCCACCTCTCCCTGGATGTATGCTTGGAAAACCAGACAGAAACAGAGACGCATCCTATTCAACTCCTCAGGGATTTGTGGTCATAGTTTTTTTTATTTTTGGAGGTGTTATGCTAAACAGCAGCTCTCTGTTGTAAGACGATACCTTGTTTCCACGACTAGTGTAGAATGTGCCTGCATTATTTGACTCATAAATAAAATTACTAATCAATCACCCTATTTGCAATTCCTTCACGACTGCCCATTTGTCCCATAATCCAAAAGAAAACAAAGCGGACATTGCCTTTTCGTTTCCGTGCTCTACCTGCAAAGTATTGCCCATAACTTGACAATTAAACACCACTATGAGCGGCGGGCGTAGCAGAGTGACGTCAGCAGCCGCTTTTCTTCAGCTCCCTGCTGACCGAGCTACCCATCTTCTTCGTTAGGGGGCGCTGTGTACATCTGCATTGCATTATATTGCAAACGTGCCAGGAAATTGATTGAACCGCTTTTTGGCACGAAACCCGGTCTTTAGCATCACTCACAGCTTTCCATTAAACTATTGAATACTAATTTTACTTATGAGTCAAATAACGCAGTCACATTCTTAAAATGAAAAAGTATTTCTGCACCTGCTTCTTTTATTTAAATATGGTAACGATTTGCTTCTATAAATTTGCAGCAACATTATTGTGGTTAAATCGTTCTCTGAAATGTCGACTTATGACATACCACATAAATATGGTCAAGTATCCAACAATATCATGGGCTGAAAACATTTGCACAGAGTACTTGAAAACATCATATTTAAAGCTTCTTTAAAACATCATTCAAGTAGACAGAGAAATTGTCAAAAATGTCAAAACAGTCTAGCAGAATCATCAAAATCATCGCAAAATAAAAAATAAACAATGCATTCATTGATTACATCTTATAAAAACTGTTTGTGAAACACCAACCTATAGCAAATACCTTACAAATTAATGTCATTTATTCTCCCATAATCTGTTTAGTTTACAGTCAATATGTAGAGAATTATGAATTTTGTACCACCTTTTATTAAAACCACATTTTAACCATAATACGAAGTTGTCGGAGATGTTACTCGGAAAACGGTGAAAGGTTTTAAACCACAGAAAACAGATATTTAAAAATACTGCGATTTAAAAATACTTCAAATATGAAAGAATATTCAATTTTCTACAACTCATTTAGGATAATTGACATTTATCACAGAATACAGCCCCAAAGACATGAAATGTGCTTTATATTGGTTTAACCTGGGGATTTTGTTGTATTAAGGCTGGTTATTGCTATGGAAACATCAAAAAAAAGATTAGGATAATATTAATAAAACCAGCATCTACACAAAAAAAACAACCTAATTAACCTAAACACTAACCTGCTCGTGACTAAATACAGGATGGCAATCATATGTATTATAAAGAGTCTGTGCAAATTATTGTGTGAATTAAGGACATTTAAGTTGAAGAGTTTTTATTTGAAGGATTATGGATATACAATTATTCTTTTCAACACCTGGGAATAGTGAAGCTGACAATAAGAAATGAGAGGCTGAGGCTGACAGTTCAACTTCTAGCCAGAGCCCCGATTTGATGGTCACTCAGAGCTGCAGTCGACGTGACTGTGGATGCGTGGACGACGCTGATCGCAAGTCAAACAGAAACAGCGGCTCCATCCTCCTCCTCCTCCTCCTCCAGCTCGGCAGTCGACTTCATCGTGGCGAACACACGATCCTCCCCATCCCTCTGTTCCAGCACACCTACAGACATGCTTCGCTTCCCTCCCTCTTGTCACACAACACACAAAAAACTAAAAGAAAAGCCCACATAAGAAGAGCAGGTGGGAGTACATTATCTGGAGTGAGAAACAATTCGTTCTGGCCGTCTCTCTCCTGCTCGTGCGCTGAAGCGATTCCCCCTGAGCAGCAGCGGTATCGGCGGGCGGCAGCTTTGAGTGGGTGGTGGATGTTACACAACCTGGCTTCAGTAACCTACACAGGCCACTCCGAAAGGCCAGGCACATCGAGAGACCGGGCAGGATTGTGTTTAGATCGAGACCGGGCACAATAACAACAGCCGGGGTTTTATGACGCCTCTCTTTGAGAGCCCACGACCTTAAAGGCGCGCACATGCATCCGTCTCTCTGCCGTGTTTACGAACTCGACCTTAACGCAGTTATTAAACCGCACCTTGAACGGATGATTTCAAATAACAAAAGTTTGTCTAAGTTATTTTTTCAAATGGATAAAAAAAAAAATTCCTACAAAAATGTCAGTTTTTTTTCGGATCCATTTTTCAAAATTAGAAAATGTGAATATTTACAAACAAAACCTACAAAACTTCAGGGGGTCAATCACTAAATAAATGAACGAATGATCTGGAAGAATGATGGATTAAGGAGTAATCTGAGTGAAGAATGGAGAGATGAATGGTTGAATGAAAAGAAGGATGAAATTTTGGATAAAAGAAAGGACGGATGGAGCAGTGAGTAATCTGATGGGTTATCCGAATTAGTGATGGATGGAAGAATGCTTGGATGGAAAAAGGCTGATTGGATGGAAGAAAAGAGGTGAATGGATGTATAATTAATCCTATGGATGGATGAGTAGATAAAATAAAGAAATAATGGCTGGATAAATGAGTAATCCAAAGCAAGGATGAATACGTAATCTGAAGAATGGATGGAAAACCTGAGTGATGCATACAAGGATGAAGGAATGGATGGATGGATAGGTTGAAAAGTTTGGATGAATCAGTTATCCGGGTGACTGATTGGTAGAGGAATATTTTGAAAAAAAAGCTGTATTGATAGGTGATACTATAAATAGATGAATGTATGAAAGGCTATATTTATACCGACTCCATCAGCTAAGCGACATCTGAAAGCTTTCAGCTGAAATGGACTTTATTCCAGGGTATCGTCGTAACGGGGTCGGTGGAAAAAATGAACGACACACTTGTACAATCATTTATTTTATAGAACACAAACCAATCCAATAAATACAGTTCAATTAGAGCAAAATGCTTGAACAAGTCAACTAATAAAACAATTCTCCTCATATTAGTTTCAAATAAGATCGTTTTAGGACGTACACACAGTCGAGGTCTTGGTGTTTCCTCATGAGAAATTCATTACAAAGCGTTGAGCGTTTGACGAGATCTGCCGATTTCAGAGTCCGTCGCGCAGCAATAACAAAAGATTTCATAACAGCTGTATCACTAGTTGGTGGAAAACACATTTTAATTTGTTTTAACAAGACATGGTGGAGACCGGTGGAGCTCACTCTCTGCAGAGGCTGACAGGGGAGGGTTGAGGCTTTCTGTTGCCTGGTGATGTGGTTTTAGCTGCTTCTTTGATGGCTGGAGTTGAGCGAAGGCCTCGGGAGCAGCTTGTATTCAAGTATTCTAAGCCAGCACCTTTTGTCACACTTAAAAAAAAAAAAAATTTTATAAATTAAAAAAAATTAAATTAAAATAAAAACCCACTTGCCATCTGGCCCAACAAGGAAGTGACTGAGCGGGAGCGAGAAGCAGAGAGGGTGCGAGAGAGATAGCCGACATGTCACGGTGCTTTGCCTCTACGATAAATATTTACATACTAATTTGCTGACCGTGTGTTGAGCTGGAATCAGATAGATGGAGAGAGTCTAAAGGAGGACCGAGAGGAGGAAAAAAGAGACGGGGGGGGGGAAGAGGTAAGCAAAGCAGGAGAGAAGCCCTCGCTGAAAAAGACCAACGAGTGGGAGAGGGGTTGAGACAAGGTTGTCGAGTGGGAGGGCAAGAAGTGCTGCGCCGTCGTGCTTGCATGCACAAGCAGAGGAGCACAAACGATAACAGAAACCGTTCCGCCGTTTCTGTGTAACGCCACAAAAGCACGAAGGTTTGACACTTGAACTGCCATGAAATCAATAAACAAATAAAACAAAGTAAAAAAAAAAAAAGCGTGGGACGGCGGCTTGAATTTGAAAGGACATGACAGGCAGGGAAAGGTCGGCTTCAGAATGTGTTTACAGAAACAAACCCTCAGGATCAGGTTGTTGGGAGGGATTCATGGGAAACTGGAACCAGACAGTATTTTTTTCAGCTTAACAGTAGATCCAGGAGTGTGCAGTTACCAACGTCCTAACCAGCCTTAATAACAACATTTTTGGGACTTCCTAATCTTTTTTTTGTTCTGTTTTAAAATAAGATGACAAAATAATGGATGGAAGCAATAGCGGCTAAATTTAAACTAACAATTGAAAGAAAAGGAAACAAAGGAGGAAGGATGGATGAAAGACAGGATGGGTGGATAGATGAAAAATAGATGGACCGCAGCTCGACGGATGGAATACATTTGGCTTGACATATGGATAAATGGCCAGATTGATAAATAGATGGATGATGGATTACAGGGTGGAGTGATGTTGACACATTTTTTTACACAGAAGGAATCGAGTCTGTGAATGGTCAATCATTCAAATTATTTCCCATATTTATCTTCACATGGGAAACAAAATTTCCCCAACATCTGTGCAAGAACGCTTTATGTTTCGTAAAGTCAGGTGTTAAGAAAAAACCTAAGCAGCTCATCTCCAATGAGCCACTTCATACTAAACAAAGACTGATTTTACTCCTCGCTAACAAAGATGCTTGTAATTGTAAAATGGTTTCCTTTAAAGTTCCTAGGAAAAACATACAAGTTTAAGGATTTAGTTATTAAGTCATCATGATGTATTCTGGTAGCAAACAAATCCACAAAAGACTGTATTTCATCTACATATAATGACGAAGTTACAGTCTATCACTTATTAATTGTCAAGTTGTGGGCAAAAAATAAAAAAATCCAGCATGCATTGGTTCAATTTTGAAGAAAGAATAAAATTGAATTTGGGCTTAAAAATATTCTGTATGCTCTCCTTAAAAGGTATAGGAGAGGATCTTCAGCTCATTTTCATTTTCGCAACACTGCGCATGCGTCCCCTCATCTCCAGTAACGCCCCCTGATATTGGGAGCGCGCACATCCTCAGCACATGCAGTCTGTTTAAATCTGCGGGACCACAGCCTCTGGCCCCCCATCGGACTTATTACAGAATTGATTGCTTTTATAGCAATGAATTAGCTACCAAAAGGTTATTTGTTTAGGAAAACGGTTGTACAAGAACATTTGACCGTAATTAATGATTATCAGTGATAAATAATCACGCTTGGGTAATAATTCCACATAAAGGCTGCACAGCTAGCGTTTTCTGACGGACCCTGCGTAGCGCTTGTGTTGTCAAATCAACACAAATCCTTCTAAATTAGCATGTATAAGCACATTACCTGTCTAGCAGACACTCTGCGACGAGTTGATCGGTTTTAAATCCCTTTTCGGCCTTCATTGTCCGCCACCGCACAAAGCGGGAATCTCCGAGACAAACTCCTGTTTTGTTCATCTCTGCAGCCGTCTTTCTTTTTTTCCCAGCGACTTGGAACATGGTTTTTCTCTTGCGAGCTTCCATTTTCGCTGCCGTACTGGTAGAACCTCTCTTCAATGGTGAATGATGCGTCTTGTCCTTCCCGTTTTACTTCCTAAACAACAATCTGCGCATGCGCAAATTCAAACATGAGCGCGCGTTGTACGAGTCAGGTGGGTGGGGACATTAGTGATTTACGTCATCACGTAAAGTTTATTTCCAGTTATTTTTCACCACCGGTCGTTTTTGATTGGCGGCCATTTTCAATGAGATTTTCCATTGAAATGTTTCTACTGAAAAGATCCTCTCCTATACCTTTAAGACATCAGCACAACCTTCTCACCATGCTGAGGCTTTTATCTCCACCAGGCTTCTAAGTTTCATTCGACAAAGGTTTAATATCTACGCATCTTGCTTTGTTTTGTCACGTCAACCTCTGTAAACACGGGGCAGACGCAGAATTCAAGTCCTTTGCAGCCTGTTTTCATCTTTTTGTGGCTCTCAAACAGACAGACTAGATACCCCCCCTCATCATGATGGCCTTAATAAACGCTGGAGGTGCACAAGGGGTCATGCATTCATGAATATAAGTGAGTGCATTTCCTGCCAAATGTGAACCAGGGGCCTCTCTATATTGTGGAAATGATCCGGTATTAGGAAATGATGGGTTGCCATAGATCCCCTGAGTAGGTCTCTGCTTCTGATTAGGACAACATCAAAGAGACCTCATCAGAAAGTCTAATGGAGGAGCAGCACACTTGACCAGAGAGGAGGACAACAAAAGGCGCATTAATATGCATCGACGTTTTGGCCACTGGCAGGCACCAGCGGGCCCAAACGTAACAGATGAACCCGATCGTCTCTGGGAGTTCGGGAAATAACGGGGAGAGAATAAAATGGCGACTTGCAGATCAACAATAAAGTTCTTTAACCCAAATTTCTGCCAAAATATTCCTGCCATCTTTGAATTGTGAGCGTGCTGTGTTAGACTTCATTTAAATACTTTTCTACTCGTAAACAGAAAACTGGATCCGTGTCCACACAGAATTGAAGAGTTCGTAGAAGTAGAAAAATTCGGGTTGCCTTCACAAGACTTTGCACTCTCAGGTTTTAGATTCATATTCGCATAAAAACAATCCTAATCCGTACAATTTCTCAGACCCATGGATATTTGTGAGTACAAGAACTTTATTGACATATACATACGTAAACGAATGTTAGAGTTGTGCACACATCTTTTTGACAGCCATCTTACTCCAAAGATCTACAGGTCGCCAGTTTAGATCTACAGGTCGCCAGTTTAGATCTACAGGTCGCCATTTTCTGATCCATCTTAGTCCAGATAGATCCCACATCAGCAGAATAATGTTGAGAAAGTTCCTCAGTTTCCAGTAATTCCATTCAAAAAGGGGAAACGCAAAAACAGACTGACGTGCCAAGAGCGTTTTCCTCCATTAGCGTTGATTATTATGGCGTCCAATGAATGAAAAACGCCAAACTCATCATGATGTAAAACAACAAATGAAAAATGAAAAATGAATACAGTCAGGTAATGTCAAATAGAATCATTGGTAAAAACTGCTCTGTAACTCACAAAAACAACAATATCAGAGATATTGATTAAAGTTAAGTGGACAGAAAATCACAAATAAAAGAATTTTGGATTTATGAAGCTGAACTGTAATGTTTCCAGCTTTTTATAAGTGGGAGCCGTTAATTAGAATTTCAAATGTTTAAACTATGACCCAAAAATCTCAGTGGGGTTAGGAAAAAGCGAGGCTTCATGGGTGCACAGCAGAACTAAAATAGCAAAGAAAGAGAAGGAGGAAGTTTAAACCCTCCACCACCAATCAACCAATAATGACCAAGGATGATATCTCCAACTCCAACATCTCTTTCTAAAATCGTGGCGGGACAGATTTATTAAGGAGTGGCAAAAGCAAATGAGATGGATTAGCAGTGCTTGCTAAAAACATATGGTGTCATTTGGGATATGTTAATGAGGAATATCGCCGCTGCTTCGCTGGATAGTTAGCCATTAGTTATGTCATGATAGTTATGCGAAAAATAAAAAAATAAAAATAAAAATACTCTTCAGTCAGAGGCCACTTCAGGTTTGTTGCAAGACTGTCCGCTAACAATGTTTCATTTCCTGTTGGATAAATAAAGATATTTTTTAAATTCCATTAGAATCTGAGTTGCTTAAAACAAAACAAGGAATATGTTTTATTATTTCTGTCATCATCAATGGGCAGATCTCTCTTTGAAAGGAAATTATAAACTGAATATGTGTAATTGTAATCACCTTAAACTTTATGTGAAACAAAAGAAAACATCTGTGCTTCCTGAAACTATAAACATGCAACGGCTAATGACATGACCTAGGTTTAGCATTTGGGCCATAATTAGCATAATTAGGATAGAAACCTCCCATAGCTGGAGGGATTAATTAGGTTTCATATGGATATTTTAGTAATTTTTTCTTTCTCAATGCATGTAGCCTTTGCTTTGTTCTTTTATTGTCAAATAAATAAATAAATTAATTAATGATATAACTAGAGAAAAAATAAATGCAGCTAATCTTTGACCACTGTTGATAAAAAAATATGTACTTAAATCCCATCTAATCTTGTGGAGCATGTGAGTTGATTGCATCCAGAGATGCCTATGTTGCCTTTATTTTCTTTTTGTGTAAGACTATCTTAATAAAATAAAAATAAGAAACTGTTGCAAACAGAACATTGTGGTAAACAGCCTTAATCATCTCCTATTGAGCCCTTTACAAAAGCAGATCATGAGAAAAATCTCCAGCTGTGGAGTCTATCTGAAAGCAGAGGCAGAGGAATCTGCAGGTTTATCCGGATACTTCCTGATGTCAGAACAACTACACAACAATCTAAATCACTGGCAATCACTGTGAGCAAGCAATAAGCTATATCCAAACAGAAACTGAATCTGACAGCAGAAAATGAAAGTAAAAGAGTGGATAAATTAAACTAGTAAAACGAAGAACAGGTCTTCAATTACTAATAACAATAATAATTAACATAATCCTAAATCAGCAGAATGTGATGAATGCGTTTTTGTTAAAAATGTGCAAATTTGAATAATAATAAAAAGCCAAAGATGTGAAATATAGCCTCCAACTGCGCAAGGAGGAAGCAATAACTCCAAAAGAAGCATGAAAAAAGTCAGATTATAGTTAAAAAATGCACATAGGGACAAAAACCTTTATTTATGAAGACATGTCCTGTCATCTGATGAATCTAAAAGGCAACTGACCGGCCATAATGGACGAAAGAGGAGGAAAAAGTCGGGTGGTCGTAAGGAAATATCAATCATGGTGGAGGCAGCATCATTCTGTGGGTTGTTTTTGTTAACAAATGAATTTGTGTGCTTCATAAAAACAAATGGGATCATCAGCAAAGAATATCATGTGGAAATATTGAAGGAAAACTTAAAGACATCAGCAGAAAATGTGTTCCCATTTAAAGGTTAGGTTCACAAGATTTGTCCAAATGGAGAATGAGCGTAAATTGATAAAAACAAAAGTGGCGACTAACTGGATTAAAAACAACAAACTCAATGTGGATTTCAAGTTTCTTCTTTCTCTCAATTAGCAATTAGAAATGTTTCTCACTGAGCTAAAACAAGATAAGTTTGGTCGCATTCAACATCCGCCAGTGACAAATAAAAGTGTGTTTTCTATTAAATGCAGATACAAAATGAAAAGTTGAGGATGAAGATGTGGAGACAGAGTTTGTAGACACTGCAAAACGTACTGAGGAAGATGATCTTGTGATCAGAAGAGGTGTGACTTTTTGGTTAAAACAAACTACTTTATCTGGGGTAGAAACAAATGGTGCACTCCTATTAACCCTCAGTGAAGTAAGGTGGTGGAGAGATCATGCTGTGGAGACATCTCTCTTCTATCCGGTATAGAGAAAATGGTCAGCGTTGATAGGAAGATGCTATTAGAGGCTGGAGACTAGAAACTGAGGTGAAGGTTCACCTTCCAGCAACACAGCGACTCTAAATATGCAACCAGAGCTAGAAAGAAAAGCTTTAAATCGAAGCATACTGGAGCCAAATCGAATTGACGATTCAAACCGAATAATAGAGAGATCATCGCATTTTGACTGTTTCATCTTCTGGATGAAGGAAGTTTTAGAAGATATGGATCTTCATCCCTCTCTCTCTCCCTTCGCGAAATAAAATCCACTAGCGAACCCAAAAAATTGCTAAAAAATTCAAAATTAAAAAGGGGAGTTGAATACGTTTGTGTGGTATAGCTAAAAAATATTTTATGTGATTATTTGTACTCATTATCCCAACCAACCTATTGTGGCACAGCAGAGAACATCCACAAAATAAAAACTAAGAAACTGACATATCAGCCTTCGTGATTCAGTTTGCACTTATTCTGGTTGTCTGTGTCTGACCTGTCACCGGGGCGTCGATGTCCAGCAGGTTCTTCTCCGAGCGCAGGATCGCTGCGCCCTCTCCTATGAGCCTGAGCGCCACGACCTCCTCCACGCGGCCCTCCTTGGTTAGGTGAGCTTTCAGCACGTCCACTTTGGGCTTCCCATCGCTGTCGAACACCTCTTTAGCTGTCAGCCGGTGACTGGGGGGGAAGGGGACAGCTGCAGAGGAGGAAGAGGAAAGAATTAGACCAGATTTTTTTGTCTCGTAACATATTTACAGAGTCATGAATTTCATCAAACAAAGGACTCTGCGTTGAAACCGGCCGCCGACGTCCGGTTCGACTCCCTGCAGCCGTTCCTTCCAGCTCACCCTCAGAGAAGATTTACCACAACACCGGCCGTGATCCGTGACTCATTTGGATTTCAATATTTAATGACGGGGCCGCAGATCTGCTAGTTTGCTCTGCAATATTCACAGCTAACGAGGTGGCACTTCTGACGGGGTATCAGAAAGCCGCTGTTTTACCTGCATGGGCTAAGCGCCATGGTGCATGCATGGTTTGATGTGTGGTTTGATTCAACTACTGAGAGCAGAAATCAGACTAATCAAATCCGCGATGGTCCATTACTGTCAGTAATAAGAGATTTTAAAAGGATTGTTCTGCAAATCCGCTATGTGTACAACTTTCAAATTTAAGAAATGCTAAAAAATATCTGGAATGCATTGAAAGCAAAACGGACGTAAAATAATTTATTCGGTTGGTGTAGTGGTTAAAAAACTAGAACCCATTAGATTTATGCTTTTTAATTGCATCACAATTCTGCCAAAAAACAAACAAAAAACAAAACGAGAGAGCAGAAAGCTCTAATAGCGGGCGTTTACATTCATTCCAAGACTCATGAACTCAATACCAGCAGTTGTCAAACAAATGTTGTTTTTTTTTTGGAAATGTATTTTCGTAACCTACTCTTCTTCTTCTATGTTTTTGCCACGTCTCTCACTTTTTTTTCCCCCCTCTTAGTTTCTAAATATCCACTCCTACTTTTTCTTCTCCAATTACTCAACTGATGTCTGTGACAGGAATTGACTTGAGAATTTGGCCAATGAGATCAAGCAGGCAAGTTACCGTCCTCAACTCACAAAATACGCCCACTAGACATGGCGAACGTAACTTTTTACAGGGAGCGTAGCATTTCGGGTGACTGCGTTTACTCCAGATGTCCTGTGGTGATTGCGTGACACTTTCCATGGATTTTTTGTGGGAATGTGTCCTTTGCTCTTCTCAACCAGAGTCTGAGGTAATCACACCTAAACAGTTAATTTGGGGGAAACAGGCTAGTAAAGGTCCTTCCAGAACAGGTTTATGCAGCTTAAATTAAACTTACAGGGACTTACTATTAACACGTTTGGGTTTTATTAAGTGATCTCACATTTTACTTGAAAACTGATTTAAAAACTTGTTTTATTTGCCACTTTAAGCTGGCTAATCAAATAAAACTCCCAACAAAATAAGTTTGTAGATGACACCACAAGATGTACCTGGTGTTACCGGGTCCAGCTTGTAAATCCAGGATGTAGAAGAAGCATGTAACATAACTCTCTTAGACTTAACCATCCCTCCCAAAGATAAGATCGTATGTAATCGGACCGGCGCTTTATCTGCGTCACAGTGCGCTTGCTGCTGCAAAATATTTGCAATCTAAGCTGCCTCCACACTGGGTGCATGTTGAGTTACAGGTTTAATGAACTCGCGGGCTTGCATCCTGGATATTTACAGCATGAGAGGGAAGATATCAAGCTAATCTCAGATATGCGCTCTCGAGTCCTAACTGTTTAAGGAGGAGGATAAACAGCAAGGTTTTTCTTTTTCCTTTCAAAGTATCATAAAACTGAATGTTCTTGGAGGAAGGACTAATTACTTTTCTCTGTCTTCTGGGGCAAACAGAGAACCATTCCCATGTTAAGAGAGAATTACTCAAGACCCGAAGCTGGTTGATGCACAACTCTTAGCTAAGGACGAGGTCCTTAAAGCTTTAGACTGCATAGAGGCCAAATCTGGGGCTCCTAAGATGCTGAAGCGACACAGTGTGGCGGGTTTTTGTACACTTAAAATGCAATAACCTGTCTTTTTGTCGACAAGCTACAAATAACAGCTGGTCGAAAATCGTTTAAATCATCAGTTGACCCTTTTTTAATAGGTACCATTTCAAGAAAGAGTTTAATTGCTCAAGACCCAAACAACAGTGCACTGAGTATATTTCACTGATTTTAAACCCACAACAATTCACAATATTTGCACGTAACCAATGTATTTAATCACATTTCCCAGAAAACTAGTGACATTTGTAATGAAATATGGGAATTGATGACAATAACAGGGGAGTCCCGCTCCAATATTCATAACGGATATCGGTCTGATATCAGCAAAAAAAACAATTATATCAGCCTATATATAAAATCTAGGACATCAGCACTCCAGCACAAGCAGTCCATTCCAGCGATTGATCCGTGCCACCTTTGGAAAACTTGTTCAACATTCCCAACAACGAAAGCAAGAGAAGTCTGAATGATTCTCGATTAATCGTATCGAGTCAATAAAGGTATCGGGCAAAATTGAGTACCGTAACGTATCGAAAGTGTAAAAGTTGTATCAGGACATTCCTTTCATGACAAACTCAGATGAAACGTAATTTATGTTGATATTATAATAATTTAGAATATTTTTTACATTCAGACAAACATTGGGACAGTTGACTGACGAAAGTTGAGAGATAACGACCTCTAGTCAAAACAATTATCTACCTGCTGATAGATAATATTTATTAGAAACTTGAGGAGATTTCCTGACAGCAGATTAAGCATAAACTGTGGAAAACTTATTGTCAAAGGAGGATTTGCGGCGTTCCAATGATGGATGGGAACGTTGGGAACATTAGGGCCGGTACGAAAGATTCAGCAGATGACGAAGGGATTACTTTTTGTATTTAGGGAAATTGTTAGCAAAAAAAACCAAAAAACCCATGCCATGCCAACAGGTGACACCGAAGCAGACATAAGATAAAACCAATAAGACGAACATTCCTAACGTGGATAGTTGGTGCTGATAGCCAGAGTTGTCTTTTTTCGTAATAAAAAGTAAATGAAAGAAAAGTTGGCAAAAGAACAAGATGACGAATAAAAAAAAGGGGAAAAGTATGCTGAGATGCTCCAATAAGGTTGATTTGAATTTCTGTAGGTACTGACCTTCTAACTAGGATTTATTTTTCTTCTAGGCTAGAAAATATAAGGAAGAAAAGAGCCACAGCTTCATGGATACAAATAAAAGAATTTTACATAATAACTAAATGGCGTTAGTTGATCTGATGCGATTTCACTTAAGTATTTTTAAAACTTTCAGATTTTAGTAAAATCTGAGATATATCAGGTTTTGTTTCCAATTTGGAACATTATTTTTTTTTTTTGAATTCTGAGAAAACGTACTTTTTAAGCACAGATTTAAAATCTTTTTGTTTTTGCTAAGCTCCGATTTAGAAAGTATTTTGCAACATCTGAAATAAGAAAAAGTTTTTTGGTACCTCAGATTACAGAAATATATCTTTAAAATTATAGGGATAAAAAGTCCTTTTGAAAAATCCAGAGGAACGAAGCATTTTTTCTCTCACAGATTTCAGAAAGAGAGAAACTGTGTTCATAGAAGCCAAACATAGAAAGTATTTATTTTGTGGTTCTTTTACATATCGACTTAAGCAAGTATTTTCCTAAAACTCAAGACTAATATAGAAAAGGTTTTATATTTCTTTATTAATCACAAGTCTGGGAAGTGAAATCTTGAAGTTAATTTAGGGTTAAAGTTTTTGTAGATAACAAAAGAAAGAATAAAGAACACGTTCTAGACACTTTCAATGTAATGTCATATTTAAACCAGCAGGGGGATGTTTGCATTGCATTAGCACTAAACTATACAGCCTTTTTTGTTGCAGCAACGCGACCATTGTTTTTTATTTAATAAAAAGCTGCACGCTGAGAGACATTGATGACCGGTGCGTTTTGATTGAAGAAGTATCCTCCTGCTTTTAACTGTTCCCAAAACCTGCGATGCATTCGCTGCAGCGGCGAGGGGGAAATATCAGTTTTGCACGGAGAAGCACTACACTGATGTTAACCACGCATGGAAAAACATCACAAGCTTCACACAGAGAGTGTGGATCAGTGTGTGCCTCAAATACACTGAAGACCACAAACTGATTAACAATCTCTTGTTTTTTTTGCCATTCCTGAGTCTCTGCTTTATGACCCATAGAGGAGTCTCGGCTCCAACGTCCAAGGTGTTCAGCTGCATCACGGTTCGATCTGCATTCGAGCGACGCGCGGTCAGCAGGGTCGGCGTTCTGCACACTCCGATGTCTCTATAAAAGCCGCTCTAATGGGGCATAATTATTGTCTCCTTAAGCATTAAAGCTCTGAGTAGACGACCTCGTACGACGCTCCCCCAGGCTAATCAACAGCCGCCTCACTGTCCACATTTAGCGCCGTTCCAAAAGCAGAAAAAGAAAACTAAACCTACGTCATATCGGAAATTTTGGCTCGAAATATCGAGATGAAAGGTTGACGACGCTGGGCTTTTAAATGACACGTCCGTGGGTTAGAGAGGCTTTTTCAATCAGACCGGCTGATCATTTTTAGGCATATCCTTGTTCTGTTACGGTAAAATCTGAGAAGCGCAAACATTGGTTTTTTACTAATCAATAACACATCACAAGCTAATGGAGATCTATTGTTGTTCCACAAATAATCTGTCAAATTAAGAGCCTAATTTGTTTTAAGTGCTGCTGCTACATTTGCTTTTACGTTCCCCTCGGAGTTGAGAATATGATTTGTGTGGAAGATATATTTATGGTGGTTACTTAAGAAATGTTCTTATCTCCAAGTAAACAAAGTTTCAACAACATTGAGCTAAATATAAGCAACTCAGAGGTGACTGAGGGGGAACACAGTTTCCAATAATATGGCAGCTTTTAGTTCAGATGCTCACAGATCCATACATCTCCTAAATCTCATACTCTAAAACAGTAATATTGATAAACGTAAAAAGCCTGCATGGAAGCAGTTTGTTCCTACAAATCTAGAACAGGGGAATTTCTAACAGGCCTCTAATTAACAAAAGAAAAAACAGAAAATCCCTCACATTGCGCACTTAAATGATAGGTTGTGTTGTGGCTCGATGGAAAAAAAAAAACTTGCAGAAAAATGTACGGATCTGCCTTTCCTCTGCAGCTTCACGGAAACAAAGAACAAATCCTGATATGCAGCAGTGAGTCAGAAATTGCCTCCATTACCTTGTGGCTCAAGCCTTCATTTATCTCACCAAAGCCGCGTTTTTCCCTTCTGTTACATAACGAGAAAATTGCACCGAAGCCTGAAATCTAACTTGACAAAATTGAAAACGAGGGACAGGGCAGCCGTAAGGAAAAAAAAAAAAAGCTCTAATTTAGCTTTCTGTGCTAATTTGTCTCAGATTAGCGTTGTAATTTCCCCGGCTCCAAATTAAAAC
This sequence comes from Orestias chungarensis, assembly GCA_032876305.1. Taxonomy (NCBI): domain Eukaryota; kingdom Metazoa; phylum Chordata; class Actinopteri; order Cyprinodontiformes; family Cyprinodontidae; genus Orestias; species Orestias chungarensis. Next base: position 1,646,714 of record JAVLVB010000879.1, on the reverse strand, counting down.
CATCCATCAGCCTCCGGATGTCTGGCGGCTGTGCTAAATAAGCTTTAAAGTTTATTTAATGTCAATCCCGCCGTCCCGCGCTCGGTCGCTTAATGGCAAACCGGAATGATTTGAATGGTTCCGGGTCATTACTGTCAAACTCCGGATCCGAAAAGCCGTCTTTTGTTCCACGCGGCGTGTGGGAGAAGACATAAAAGAGCAGACTCCGAGGTGTGAATTTCCTTTTATTTCAAGTCTGCGCCTCGCGGGAGAGGAGGGCTTGAGGCGTTGAAATTGGTCGCAGTTGAGAGCCAATACACCTTTCTGCGAGGAGAAAGGCGGCGGGAGGCGGCGCGGCTGGACAGATCGGTTTAATTGGAGAAAGTGAGATGCCGTTGCGGCACCTGGTTTCATTTACCAAAGAACATGAAGTGTAACTGGAAAGCCGGGCCGACGGTTCAGGTGTCTGCGGTTCCCCCGCATCGCCTTCCCTTCTTCGGCCTGCCGGCGTCACATCAGCAGGCTGCGCTTCAAATATATGAGGAAATCGACATCAGAGCAACGGGGTTTGAACTTTGAGGAGGGAAAAAAGGTTTTATAAACAGTAAAATTAGACGTTTTCAAGATCAATTACAGTGACTGTGGTTGAGCGACAATGGACTTTATTTGAATAGATCCCCAAAATGAGGATATTTTTCGAGGTGCCACGGTTGAAAAGTTAAAGTCAACCGAACCGAAGCCAAAGGTGAAACCGTGCATGGAGATCATCAGAGGTGGAACGGCTCGTTCCATCTTTCTGCCTTTATAGTTCAGTTCGGATTCTTTCCTGATTAAATAAACACTGCAAAAAATACTTCTCCATACAACAGACTGATCATCTCCTTTTCATGGACTGTACACTGATAAACTTATATTTGCAACATCTCTGCATGAGGAATCGATATTACATATTATTACAGATTCTGCACGGCGCATCAGAGCGTTTCCCAGAGAGAGACCATCCGACCCTCGACGCATCGACCTCCTTGACAATCAGCAAAGCAGAAACCGTCAGTCTGACCAACAAAAAGCTGAGAACAAACGACACCTCGATCCCAATTCCTACTGATTCTCCTAATCCTTGATTTTTAATGCCTCCTTAAAGACAGGTTTTGGATCTCAACAGACTGAACAGGAGGCCTGTACTGGAGTATATGCAAAAAAAAACGTACTACAATACAACAACTATGCATTTTTTATGAAAACCGACATTAGAAAATGTATGCACTGCTTTGAAATAATGCAGCAGACTTCATATGATGGCTAAAAATCATCACTTATTTTAAAACACGCTAGTATTGTAATAATTTTAAGAACACATCACAAGTTTGAATCAGATATGAAACGAGGTCTGCAGTCAAGATCGCCAGGCCTGACCTCAGCTCCAGCTCTTGATATCATGCATTTCTGCACTTATTCAACGCATTCTACCTCTTATGTAAACACAGAGCATAAATACATGTTTGAAAAAAATAAATAATAAATACAATCATTTTGTTGTTATGCATCTAAATTAATTGCAAACACTTTAAATTCCTTAATTGTCCACACAAACTTGGCAAGTAAAGCTGATTCGGATGGAATATCAAATCAGACTCCATGAAGATGAAGCTGTAAGAACTAAAAGATTATAATTTTGTGGTTCTAGCAGATTTATTCTGTATTCCAAGCTATTTTAATAAACGTCATAATAGCGTTATTACTAGTGTACTGTTACTCCATAGGATATCTTATTGGAACCCAATTTAAAGACAAATTTCAAATTCAATTATGTAATATATTAGAAATAGCCCTTTTTGGACATTTTGCATTAACAACAATGTAAAATGTAAATGGAAGCATGCGTATTCAAACTAAGTACGTATTAAAACAGAAGTGTAAGAATAGGAGATTGTACAGTAAAGACAAATATACAACATAAGAATATTACTAAAGTACATAAACAGATTTGAAGAGATGTGCGACTAAATAGGGTAAATTAAAGTGTTGGATACACAAATCTGAATGTGTATTTGTGCAATGTAGATGAAATGGAAATAACAAATAACAGCCTGGATATAGAAACGTGAATAATCTAATGGGAGCAGTGAAGGTCTTAAAGTCCAGCAGCTGTTGGGAGGAAGGAGCTGAGATTACGCCGTTTCATGCACCAAGGATACAGCTGTCGGTCGCTGCAGCTCTGCTGTCTCCCACCATCTTCACCAGGTCTTTATAGACATATTATGTAGAAGTAACGGACCAGATAACAACCATGGGTAATGACTAAAATAGTTTTGAGCTACGAAACCTACAGAAGCAGGCTACAAAAAAAAAGATAAAACTGATCCAAGCAGGATTAAAATGCTAGAATACGTTGTCATATAACATCAATTTCCCCTCTAAAAACATTTAAAATCAAAAAGCAATCTCACACTTGTTTTATTCAGACTCTTTTCGGCGATGAGCCACCCTTCGCACTCGCAGTATGCACAGAAGACGGCCGCCAAAGCGCCCTGTGTGTGTGTGTGTGTGTGTGTGTGTGTGTGTGTGTGTGTGTGTGTGTGTGTGTGTGTGTGTGTGTGTGTAGCTCTTTCCACTGACAGCCAGAGTTTGTTAATTAAATTACATAACAGCAGCGAATTAGAGTGGGATAGGAGAACGGGACTAGCAGAACTCACGATCTTCTGTGGGGGAGGCAGCGAGAGAAAAGGACAGACTGTGCCCCTAAAAAGTACCACAACTTCAAATCTGATGCAGCAGCAGCAGCAGCGTAAGTTGTGTGTTTGTTTGCTTTGTTTTGCGTGTTTGTTTTTTTAAATTATGCCATTCAGACAGTGGGAAGCTGATTACCTCACCATGCATTGTGCAAAAGATCGAGGTCGTTTGGCTCTTATTCCCCCGACGAGAGCAAGAGCGGCAGCACCTGAACCATCCAATGCTTTATTTGCAAAAAGCTGTAAGTTACATACAGATGATAGTAAAAAAAAAAAATCTAAAAAAAAATCCTTAAACAGGTTAAAGATATTACTTTCTAAGTGGAATAAACAAAATAATAAAGCTATTTTGTGGAGGTGTATTACTAAAGTAAAATTGGTATAATGTATTAAACTGCAGAGCTATTCAGGTGACACAGTGAAAGTGAACGGAAGAGTCTGAAAGCACCATTTTTCTAAATGTTAAAGACGTCAAACAAAACCGGCTTCATTTTTTAAAAATAATACACAAATTTCCTAAATTAAAGGTTTTAAACGCTGCAATAAGGACCTGAAAAAGGTTAAGCAGCAAATGTAGGAAGTAGTGCATCGACTCCAAGATGAAAAGACATTTAACCTCTAAACTTTTCAACCGTGGCATCAAAAATCACCAAAAACGAAAAACCCAATTCAAAAACTATTTTCAAATTTGCATGCTGTAATTGACGTGTAACTAATATGATTTTGAAACATCACTTAGAATTTCTTGCATTTTTGCAAGCACACATGGAGTGTTGAGGATATACAGTACAAATCAAATGGAAAAAAATAAACTAGAAAATTTGCTAACTTTTAAATTGCATTAAAAAAAACCAAAAAAAAACTTTCTGGACATGTTTTTGTTGATTAAAACGTTATTAGGGTTCAACTCCACAATCCTTCAACGTACAATCATCAATAAGTGCTTTAATGATGTTGCACAAAAACTAAAATATTAATTACACTGTTGTGCATTTTAAATAAGTAAATAAATATTTGTCAACAATAAGTCTTTATTTTGATTCTGCCATTTCCTTGTAGAAACTGAATGAGAGATCAAACAAAACTGGTTGGTGTATCCCAGGAATGCACAGATTGCAGTTTTCCGACCGATCGCCAATCTTTAAAAAGCCTAAAACCTGCTGATTTGGATTCTGGCCGTTTTGTTTTATAACGGACACTGTGAGAAAAAGCCATTAAATTGGCAATGGTGGGTCGAATATTGCTAACCGCAAAGTTGAAAAGGTGAGCTAGCGGGCAGGATTTTTTAGACCTTTGAGTTAGTAGATCAGATCGGTAGACAACTTTAGCTTCATGTTTAGGTATCGGCCAATGATTGACCTCCCAAAATTAAGAAGTCGGACAATGTACCCGCAGTCTACCCTGCTAAGTAAAAGTGGCTGCAAGGTAAAATGCACGTTTAGTCAAACACAAGGAGGTTTAAAAAACACTACATCCTTCCTACAGATGAAACGTGACAGAAAATTGATTCCCTCATGAGGTTTCAGTTTGCAGTATGCTGTGATGAATTGTTCCGGTGCCAAAAACTTAACAGCGTCTTTATTTAGAGTTTGATCATGTCAGATTTGGGGATCCCTACAATCGCACATGTTGACCCTAAAAAAAAAAACTCCTGAAACTCGGCATCTATAACAGACGCCGTTAGCAAAAAGCCTTCAGTGGATCGTTTCTTTGCTCCTCTGAAAGCCGTTGACCGTCGCCGTTGTCTGCTGCAGAGATGTGAGCGTTTACATCACATCAACCAACAGGAGAGATAAAAGTGAGTCAAGGGGTTGCCAAGGAAACAGCGCTGCGGACTCTTAATCTTTCATCCATCAAAACAAGACATCCCAGAACTGCGACTTTTAAAGCCCCGCAGCGACGGCCGTGTGAGACATAAGGTGAAAAGGCGAGTCTGCTGCCTCAACAGGTTCTAGCAGATAATAAATGCAGAAGATGGAAACTCACTGCGGCTCAGAGAGCATTCTGGTTACCTCGCTCTGAGTAATTAGCGGGGTAGGGGCCGAAGCGTGGGAGGTTGGCGTGGGAGAATATCGGAGTGGATAGATGTTTATGCATGTGAGGGTGGATGGAGTGGGCTGTGGCCGGGGTGG
>JAVLVB010000879.1:1618397-1641771 GCA_032876305.1 Orestias chungarensis | reverse complement strand
TGTCCACGCAGCGAGTGCTGCAGATCAATAAGGGCCCCGGATCAGAGTGCGCCTGTGACTGCAGTAATTTGGAGCAGGTTCGGGTGAGTGGCATGAGTCAGGGCAGGAGCGAGAGATCGATCAGAGATGTGAAAAATCCGATTGCAGTCATTTCAGTGTCTAAAAAGCAACGTTTAACAGAAGCTCAGCTACAAGTGCACCGCTAGAGGAGTAACTACGTTACGTAACTAAGTTACGGTTCACGCTTCTGTACGGGAGCACGATTACGTACGTCTGTAGGTGAAAATGAACCACCAGAAGTCACGTCCAAATACTGAAGTCTATTAACAGGGAAAGCCGTAAACATTGTTGGCTTAGTTCTGTTTTATGGCTCAAAGAACCTTTTTGATGGTTTAGTAACTTACAGAAGAGTGATTGAGGTAATGTTAAGTAATGTCAGCAATGCAAATGAATAGGGAACAATGGCTGGGAGGGAGATTCACAGTTGCCCACAAAATTTAGAATGACTGCGAACGAAAGTATCCTAGAAATTATAAAAGATTATACAGTTTGATAATTCAAATCAAAGCTCATTGATTCATTGGATATTAGAGGGATATCCAGTTTATTTCTTGGGCATTTTTTAATGAATTTCTTTTGGCCAACTTCAGTTTCTCAGAAATCTTTAATATCGCATAACATTAGATGCAAAAAGTGAATTTTTAATCAAAGAAGTTAAAGCAAAAATAAAGAAGTGGTGGTGTTTTGCCTGAAGGAAGACTGCATTTCCCATGAGCGCCAGCGCATGGCGTCATAGAATCCTGATCTCCCGGTCGCCTGCAGTTGGACTGAAGTACATTTCTGTTTCCAGTGGCTGTGTGAAGGATGAATAGCCATTGCCCCCCTCGGGCCATGACAGCAGTGTCATTCGACGTCAACGTATAGTCACAAAAGTCATGAAAATATTTGATGAAGGTTAAAAAGTTACTTAGTGTTTCAGGTCTAGATGCCAAAGCATTGAAAGCTTTAGGAAATCTTTTCAAAAATCTATAAATCACAGAGGAATAATCCAGATTGAAAGTTTTTATGTGTTGTAGGTTTTAACTGGAGATAAAAAATATATATATTTTGAACTCACTAGTAAAATTTGTAAAGCCATCTGGTGAAACTCACAGGTGTGGAGACTTGAGGAGATGCAGTAAAACATGAGAACAGGATGTTTGATCACAGAACATGGATTCATCATCTTAATTTGTCTGGTCAGAAAAATATTCCCAGATGAAACAACATCTGGGAATATGTGTTCTTAAAAGCACTGACACCGCCACCATTAGATGAGGTTGATACTAACTAGCTTTATTCCCATTAGGAGTAACAACTAAGCAGCCGCTGTTTATTTAAATATGTTATGAAACAACACCTTAAAAACGACCTAAAATACAGTTTTTGGTTTTTTCTCATTCTGCTGGTGACCAAAAAGTAACGAGGAGCGGCGCCAACATTGTTGCTGCTGCACCATCTGATAGAACATCTTTGCATAAATTTAGCATCCCACACAACTTTTGTAAAAGCTTAAGACCATTTAAAATATATACACTTGATACACTTCAAAACAAGAAGAATAAAGGGAATTTTGAGAAGCGAACTGTGCTCTTACGATCAAGGGTGTGAAAAGCAGTGTTGATCTGCCTTAGAAAACGGTACCAAACTGTTGCTACGACGTAAATACCTCATCATTTTAACCCAGCATTTTAAGGATTTTAACTGCTCTCCAACTACAAAGATAACTATCCCTTAAAATATTCAAAGTTTGCCATTCAGATTTAAGCATTACACACTCAGAGGTACTTGAGTCTTCGTTTGTACAGACTGAGCATTTGCACAGTGTTGAATGAGATTAAAACCATGAGGGTTTTGGCAGTGTTTAATTATTTATTCATTTTTAGTTGAAAGCTGTGATATTTGAGTAGCGGTTGTGGATTACACGGCGTGGGTGAAGACCTACCCGGCATGTCCACCTCTCACCTGCTGAATAAATTATGTAAGGCACAACGTTATGTCTACGAGAAAGCAAACCTGGAGGGCTTTGTACCTGCTGCCTTGCAGCATCTTTAAACAGCAAATCCGATGTGCATAGAGGGATGGGTGTGACGGCCGGTGTCGAATGCTATAAGAGAACGCAGAACGACTGATTTTTGTGAAGTAAAGTTTAACTGAAAAAATAAAAAACACTCGTGGTTTTAAACTCAGACAGGCATCTTTTTTAAAAAATAATTTTGGGTGAAAGCTGCTATGACAGGTCTTGAAGAAGATATTCCCCTTCGCTCAATCCTCCTCCCCCTCCTCTTCCTACACAAAGCCGTGTCACAGGATTAGCTTTCATTAGAGGAGGCGCTGTAATCAGCTGTGGAGCATAGCGGAGACGGAACAATGGACGAGTCTGAAAGGATCAGGAAGACGGAGCCCTACAGCTTCGCCGTTCAGGCTGTTAGTAACCTGTGTCACACAGCGCAGGGATAGCGTCATGGCCGCTTATCGGCACGTTCCCCGGCGTAGTGTGCCTTGCCTTAAAGATCACTTTAACGACAAGGAGAGCAATTAAGAGGCTCGCCGGGAAACGTTAATCACTTGTCTTTCAGGGCTCCGACACTACGAGCTAGGTAATCTTGTCCAGTTTCTGATGCAACATTTAACATTGACAAGGTTTTTCGCGGCCGTCTGTAAACAAAGGAAGGAATAGTGAGAACGGCATCTGTGACCCGAGCGCAGGAAACATCCATATTCATCGCAGAATTGTGTGAAAGAAAATATTTGAGGTAGTTTATGATTCAATGCAAAAAGATGGGCAAACATAAAACAGAAAGGTTTAATTAATTAATATGCATTCTTTGTTGTGTGAAGCGTTTGTTTGGGCCATCAGAACAAACCAACTATGGCTTTTAGTCCTTTTGTCTTTTAAAAAATAGATTTAGCTCTTTAAAAAAGTTCATTATGAGATAATTATCTAAACCACACCAGAGGAAGAATCTTTCAAGTGTGCTAATTAAAGAAATAAAACAACACAGACTTAATTATGATAACTGCATTTATAAACATGTTGTAACCACTTCATGCACTGGAGTTAATTACAACATTGAACTTTCTTTCAAATCGTAATTAATATTTTCAATGTCTTCAACGTAAATAAATATCTCCCCAAACACCCCCAACCTTCTTAGATTTAGACTGATGGCAGCTTAACCTAACCACACATAATTATATTTAGATTTTGTTACAAACAAGATTTAACACAGAGAAAAATCAACAGTCTAAATATTCAACATGTGTGGTTTACAGCTCAAATAGCTTTGGGTTAACAGATTACAGAGGGACATCAGCAATACCGTGTTAAGTCAAATTTGCAGCATCAACGAATTCTTACATCAAATTAAACATATCAGTCCTAAAATCTGTGAAAAAAAACTCTTAAAACCTATTGATGCATCGAGTTAAGTGAATGTTCACTTTGCCTGTAATGTCGTTTCAGAGTCACATCAGAAATCTGTAGGTTGGAAATTTTGAATTGCCTGGTAAAATAAAACAATCCTTCCATCTTTAAATAATCTTTAACAGCCCTGCACATTACTGTAAAATCCATAAGATCATCAAAATTATAAAATTTCAACAGTACATTAATCTATAATCTGATCTGCTGAGAAACATTTGACATCCAGCGTCATATTTATATTAAGCTTCAAAGCTCCATTAGTTCTCTAGCTGGTAAAAACACAAAGATCACACAACTGAAGAAGGACTGGTGGCCAAGTCCGGAATCGACTCGTGACCAAAACCCGGCCTTGTACTGTACAGAACCACCTTTGTGCGTCGCTTCAGCCGCTCTCAATCATGCTGTCGACTGGCGCTTGCGCTAGGAAGGACTGACGACACGAATCTATCGAGACCATATGTCCGCACTAACCCTGGAGAGCTGGGCGAGCGCGCACAAAGCCGCCCCCTTGTCGCTGGCTCGTCCTGTGCGTGTGCGCTGACAGGCCAGCCGGGTGGCTGGACATGACACAGATCCGCGGCGCGCAGTTCAGCTAGGGTGAGGGCTGCAGCGACACAGTCAACAATCCGACTTCAAAAGCATGTGAAACCAAATACCCTAATGATAACATGTCAGGCGAGTCAAAGTATAATTCTGTACCCCGGCAGAATTAAAGCAGGCAGCTTGACAGGAACATGTGCAGGAGAGCTTTGAAATGTTTGCTTGCTAAAAGAATTAAGATTTTGCACCTGGTCTTGTTTTTTTGTAAGCTTCAGCTAAATTTATTTACATCTGCCTCCCTGCTTACTGTAGTCGACCATGTAAAGTCAAACTGAAGCAGCCGTTCCAGCAAGCTTTTAAATATTTAGAAACTCATATCTCATGCCTCATGCCTCTTGCTCTTTTAGTTTTTTTTTTTGGTTGTAAATATAGGACCAGACTTGCTTACTTCTATCAAGAGAAAAATGATAAAAGAGGAGAAAATGCACAGGATGGTAGTAGAACTCCACAGTGAATGTTTCTAAGAGACATAAATAAAAACAAAACAGTAAAATATATGGAGAGGAAAACTCAAACTAAAAACATCGGTTGTTCGGAATGAGATGATTTTGACCATACAAATTTGGCCTGATACCAATAGTTGTGATATCATTACTGCTCTGTCTCAAAACCAATATTTACCCTTATTATATCTATTATAGCTACTAGACTCGTCATCCCAGTTTTATTTATCGGACCGATAACGATAAATTTATAAATCCTCAGCCTACCTCCTTTTAAATGCCAATCAGATAAAAGCAAAATACATTAAAACCAAGCATATTAGAAAGTTTAAACAGTAGATAAAATCAAGCAAGACATTGCACACCACCCTCCATCACCTACAGCATTACAGAGATGGCCTTTTGTTTAAAATGCACAAGCGATGAACTACGAAGCACCGATGAGAAATCCCAGGAATGTAAATAAGGAGAAAAAAAAAACGCCGTCATGTTCCAGAAACTCAAAGCGACTTCAGTGTTTTCTGTAGTCATTCACAGCTTGCTTCAGAGATAATATGCGTGAACAGGCGTGATCGCACCTCCCAAGGAGGGCTACTTGGCAGCCGCGATGTTGGCATTTCTAGAATGCAATTACTAGACACATACAGGAGGGTTGAGGCCCGTCTATATTTGCTCCATCGCTCGGTAAACGGAGCACAACAGACCCGAGGCTGACCCAAATGAGGCAAGGCATTAACGGCGGATAACACTCCTCCTTATTAATTAACTTACCCACGGCGGCTCGTCCCAGCTCGGAAGAATCACCTGCTCTGTGTAAAAAAAATTTAATTGAACTGAGCGCTGCCAATTATCGCAACGATCCGCGGGTTCAGGGCAAACCCTCCCAACCGTACAGGAATAGCCACGTCACATGGATTAAGAGGCATTCCTCCATGCAGCGACAAAACAACAGGGCGTTGTCCAAGCCCATAAATAAGGCATGTTTTTTTTTAATTTTTTTTTTTAAATGATGCCAAATGCAAATCTCCAATTTACTAAACAGAGTTGCACAATATTAAACTGTTAAATATCAGACTGTGAAAGTAAGAGACTAGATGCAATAATCATTTTATAAGTAATACATCATAAGAAGGGATGCACCGAATTGAAATTTTTGGGCCAATCACGATATTTGTACTGGTTTTTAAAGTTGATTATCAATATGTTAACAAAAGCATTAGTTTTGTATGCATATAGATCTCCCTACGCATCTGACACTAACCCCACAATCCTGCGCTGCATCATCTTAACAAGACCAAACATGAGGTAATTGTCTAGCTCCAGGCGCCTGCCCGTTCTAAAATGCATTCACTTAATGGCTACATGTCGGAAATAAACATTGGTTGCCAATATTGGCCCAGTTTTACTTATCAAACGACTATTGATATGTTAAAAATTGACTAAAAGCGTCCAATTTCAATGTTGATGCTGCTTAGTCAACCATATTTTTTATTTTATTTCACCAATTGTATGCACTTCTGATGATTTTTTATACCCAAACCTGCTATTTGTCTAACTCAGACTGAGTGGCAATAATAGAATAAGAAATGTGAGAACACTTCAAACAGTTCAGACTAAAATAGCGTTTGGTTTACACCAAGGTAAAAATGATTACGATGATGATATTTCACAGGGTGTTTAGCTCAGAATTTGGGTTATAGCTCTCATTATTAAAAACGGAAGGCTTGGAAAGGATGTAGACACTCACCATTAACTCAAGGTTTTAATAAAGAGGACAGACTGAAAGCTCAAAACCTGCTCTCCGTTTAACCTTCCTGTTATCTGCTGAAACTCTTGCTCTTGTTCTCTCAGCTTGAATCAGTCACAGACATTTCTCAGTATTGCATCTCCATCGTTTCAAATGCCTAATTTAAACTACAGCGAAGCATGTTGCTGTCTGAGCAACATAGTTTTACTTTTATTTATAAAAAAAAAGATTGTAGAATATGAACCTTTCCTTTTTCAGTTTCCTCTGCATCCATTTGCGTCTTCCGTCTCTTCAAACGCCCAGTCGGTCGCAACAGACGGCTGCTTGTACTGAGCCTGGTTCTGCTGGGGATTTCTTGGTGTTAAAGGCGAGTTTTTCCTCTCCACTGTCGCCACATGCATGCAGTATGAGGGATTGTCGTAGTCATCAACAGAACATGAGCCATCGTTTCGGTGTGCTGATCCCGGAGGAGTGAATGCTGCAAGTGAATGACTCGATGCAATCTGCTGGTTTTCCGTAGATTGGGAAATTCTTTAAACTGATTTGTTTATGATGCGTCTATGATTTGAATTGATTTTCTTGTACAGTGCTTTGAGACAACTGAATGACGATTTCATTAGGTTTTGAGCTGGTTGTGGCCTTTGTGTGGAGTTTTTGGACATAAAAACGTATCAGGAATCAACCCCAGACTGCTTCTTTAGGGACTAATAGACTAATAAAATGTAATGCTCAGTATACATTTAGTCTAGACGCCACTGCTTACACTGGTCCGGTGACTGCTCGGGACGAAGGAAGCTGAAAATCCTCCAGTTTCAATCATTTTCTCTGTGCATCCCTTGTAGCGGAGGACTCTGAGTTTGCATCTTTGGCCCAGTGAGTGTAGCTTTGCAGAGGAAAGGTGGCGAGGCAGTGGGATGGCGCAGTCGGCCGCCTCCTCCCACCTCTTGCCAGGACAGCAAGGCCCCAAAGAGCACTCTTCCCCCTTCCCCACACGCATCTCCAAAGCACCGCTCTGTTTCTGGGCCACGGCTGCGGGGGTGTGGTCGCTCCCCGTGCCAGCGGGGCTGCCCGACTGCCAAGACGGAAAAGCTAAAAACAACACGAGAGAAACGGGCGTGCAACAAAGGATTCGCTTCTCAGCAGACCAAAGGAATTCTGAGTCAGCACCAACCTCGAGCACATTTTCTTTCGTCCCGACACCTCCCAGTTCCCCAGATGAGCAGCTTACGATGGAAAACAACCGGCAAAACCGTCGCAACCTTCGAGGAGCTGGGAGCCACTGCAGAGTAAATCATCGGCCCCTGCTGTAAATCTGGCCTCCATACTGCGGGGAAAGCACTCACAAAATTCATAAGCGGGGTATTATGCTGAAGGCGCCATCTGTCCAGGCTTTACTAGCAGCCGCGAGATTAAAGGCAGTTAAGGCATCGCACTCAAAAGGCTTCCTCCGCGGTCGGCATGCGGAGAGACACGTGTGCGGCTGAGCTTTTTAAAAGTAAAAGATAAATAAAAAGAAAAGACTGCGGCGAGGTCGAGGAGGCCCGATCCCTCAACGACTGAGGGCCCGGGTGTTGAGGGATCAGGAGGGAAATCTCGACTCTCCTCAGAGCGCGCTTCGTCGGCCGCGCGTTCAAATCGCGCAATCAGGCCAGAGATGCGACTAGTCAGTGTTTCCCTGTCCTAGGGCGGCATTCCTGCACTGGCCTTACATAAAGGAGCTGCTAAATAATCACACCGTTTGCATATGGCGCTGACAACACGCACTGTTGCATATAAAGCGCTGGGTGTTTACGTGACCAAGCTCTCATGACACTTGCACTATATTTACATTTAAGAAATGCCATCAGGCTGTTTGCAGCTCTGGGCTGCATACGCCATCTGCTAGGCCGCCCTTCAAACTGCTGGGGGAATAAAAAACTACACAAAACTCAACAAAGGCTTAATGCACCACCCCGTTCTCACTTCACTACCTCTGTGGGTCGTTCCAGAAAAAAAATAATAACTGTGAACCGAATTTAAGAAGTGACTGTAGTCCTCAAACAACTCAGTGCTATCTGCCTAGGCGACCAGCTGATTTGTACCTCCGCTTTGGACGTCCTCAAGGCTCGGCACATACCTCCGGAGAGAGAGAGAGTCATGGGGGGGTCAGATTACGTTTCTATACAGGGAGACATGGTTTTACAACACAGCCCGGGCAAGAAAAGCAATCAAATGCAAATAAATGACGCCGAGCGGCACAGACGAAAGGCCGCCGCTGTGGTTTAAACTACAAAAGTGAAGAAAAAGATGTAAAGAGACAGAAGCAGGAGAAGTTGAAATACATATTGAAGTGAAAAAAAAAAAAAAGACTGGTACACGATGTCTCCACTTTAGGCTGACAGAGGTAAGTGTCGAGCCTCGGCAGAGAGGCTGTCAAAGACATTGCTCCCCTAAGTACTCTTCAGACTGCCTGACATGGATTCAGGAAAGAAAAAAAACCCACTCCAGTAACCGAGCAGCAGCTTCTCTCTTGTAGACCTCCATTTAGAGTTTGTATGATATGGAGAAAGAATAAAAATAAAAAAAAGACAACCAGGCTGGCAGGAATATGACAGCCAGCAAGATCACGCACGTAGGTTTACAACAGGGAGGTGGATGTATCACATAAAGCTGCACGCAGGGTTGAGAGTAGAAATTCATTGCTTGGTTTGGGCTAAAACTCAAGGAGGAAGAATAAAACTACACTGAATTAATATTAACTGAATTTATAGACGGTATTTGGCGCGTTTATTTTGTTATAAGCTATTTTACATTGTATTTTTCCGCGCTCGCTCTTCCGCTCCCGCTTTAACTCTGACATGCTTTGGTCTCAGATATTCACTTGGAGAGGTTTTCTGTACTTTTTCGTGCTCCGCCATCTTGAACAGGGCGAATGTGTTTATGCCGCTTGAAGGTTCGTGGATAACAATGATAACAATTGGCTACTTTCTTGTTCTACTGCTCCACTGGTAGATCACAGCATTAGGCAGCTCATTACTGCCACATATTGACCGCAGATATAACAGATTGTGTTAAAAATTGAATAATATTCGATTTTATTTGATTGAATTGATTAGTTGTTTCAGCTCTAGATATCAGCATGAATCAAATTATAGAAATTACTTGATAAAGTAATACTAGTCAAATACAGAAGAGTAGTTAACGACAACCAACATTGCCCAAATTTCAAGCGTTATAAAGTGGGAAATTTAAGATAGGAATTCATTTTTTAAGGCGTTGCAACTGGGCTGCATGTAAAAGTATTGTGAACACAGAAACTGTCATGGTTCTACATCAACTGGAAGGAACATCTGCTGTTCTGTTTGTGTTGTAAACAAGTTGCTGTCCCTGGCCTTTCAGGGGAAACGCTGGCAAGGCGTCCCGTTTAAAAAGAACCTGTCTCATACCAAGAACAGCGTAGCTACTCAGTTCGAGCTTTCTGGGGACAAAATTATTAAAAAAAAAAAAATCAGGATTTGTGATATTCAATAAATCACTACTTATGTGATGTTTATGTGATATTCATGTCGTTCACTGGCAGGAAAACTTTCCTCTGCCAACGTCTCTTCCCAAACCGAAGGACAATTTGTGAGAAAGGTCCATCTAATTTTTCTTTAAAAAAGGTTAATAATAATAAAACACGACCTAACAAATGTATCATCCCATCTTAAATGTTCACATTTTGCCCTCTCGGATGTAAAAGTAACCCATTTCCACACATCCAAGACATAAATTGTTGCCTAATCTCTGCAAAATAGCTGAATTTTGGTAATAGTGGACAAAGATAATCTCGGAAAATCTCTTTTCAGCTCTTCCACTGAGTCTAGGTTTTTTTTGGTCTGGGATTTGGCTGGTTTTAGCCTAAAACCTGAATCTGTTTATTCAAATGTGGGTAAAACATGTAAATGCATTTTATTATTTAAATGTTACACCAGGTTCAATGTTAAATTTTAAAAATGAATGCAATTCCCTCAAATCTAATATTCTCAAAACACAGAGGAATCAAATATCTATTTACATTTTTGCATAATGTATTTCTTTTGTCTTTAAATCCTGTTTAACAACAGATCTGAAGCCTGTTAATTCGTTACACAAACCTCCAGTAAATTTTCTTGACAAAACGTCTCGACAGTTACACCACTGTCTGATTTCAGCTTTGTAAATATTGAACATGTATTCGCTTATGCAAATCCGTCATTACAAATGAGCCTTTAGTTCAATAGAACCGTTTACCCAGCAGAGATTCGGACCTCCGCGGACTTCCCTGCTGAAATCGTTGCTGTTGAAACAAAAAATGCAGACATTAGGGATGAATGGTATCAGCAAGGGATGTGGGGGAACCATGTTTCTTTGTCCATCTGAATTAAGAATATGGAGGCAGTGGGACATTTAAAGTAAACGAGTTGTTAGAGTGCATCTTTGATTAACGTGATAGATATAACCTACATTCTTATTGGAAATGTTTTCTAATGTTCCTCTGAGGCCAGAACGGCTGGATTTATGCTGACATAGACTCAAACTAGTCGGCTTCTGGAGGCTTTTAACTGCACAAGATGTTTTTAAGGGTATTAGAGTAGAGGGGGCTGAACAGCTGTTTATAAATGTTTAAATCGGGCCTAATTACTGACAATGTAAGGCGCAGTCTCATTTGCTAGGTCTATTTCTGTACTTAAAACTATAAAAAAGGCATAAGGTATTATGGGACACATGTTAAAACATATGGTCTACAAAAAAGGTAACGGAAGGAAAACATTGAGTTTTCTGGAGCATTCTGGAGCTCAGATGTATCTGAAGGTTAAATCCTTTTAAGCATGTGCGCATGAATCTCACAGACTGCTCCAAACAAGCGTCTGTACCGTTCAGCTTTTTGCATCACTTTATTTAGGTCTAACACACTCTCTCACCTCGCCACGTAAGAGGGAGAGGAGTCCCATCATCGGCTCCCGGGCAAACATTAACGCCTGTTCACACCTCCCCGCTAAAGACCCGGGAAAAAAAATAATAATAAATAATTAAAATAGCCGTAGATTGTCAAAAATACATCCACGTGGCCAGCAAACATCCAGGACTGTCAGCTCTGATCACATAAACTCAGAACATCCTGTCAGGTCAATCATAGCATGTCCAGTGACAGCTTCCTTTTTGTTTGTCCCCCACCCCCCCCCGCCCCCTCCCTCTGGTGGTAAACTAAGATAACCAGTTGCCAAATTTATCAGAGCACACACAATAAGAGGGTGAATTTTCAGCCAGGTGCGCTATAATTACCACACAGGGATGTGTGCAAATAAACCTTGGGCGGCCTCAGCTGTATTTGCGTCGGCCCATCTGGGCCTCAGGCCGACTATTCCTGGCGGCTCACTGACAACACCTGAAAGAAAACTCACCCCGGAAATACAATTTCACTCACCGGGGATGAACGGCCGGAGGAACACAGGCGAAAACCTCACACCACGTAATCTGCTTATTTACCCATCTGTTGAAAAGGGCTTATTGCTATTAAGTTACCTTATTCTTAAGCAATAAACATAATCTGTGGTAATAAAAAGGCTCCACTAAGGAGGCCTGAGAATAGCTTTTGCTTTTCACAGCGGATTGAAAACAGCAAATTGAAATGCTGAGGAGGATCCAACACACAGCGGAAAGCGGTTAAAGGACTCCCTTACTAACTAATTAAAAACGTGAAAAACACCTTGAGAAACACGTGCATTCAAAGGAATCGCATTCTTTTAATTCAAACCAATGTATTGTAGTTCACATGAATAACGGCCCTAAACAAATTTAATGGTATTCTTTTTTATTTATTTATTTTCTTTAACGTTTACAGTTCGATATTTAAGAAGACTAGCCGAAAACAACAGGGAGCAATTGTGGTCGACTAGGAGAGAAACAGAGAGAGAGCTACTCTTCGGAATTACTAGCATCCCTGGGGAGATTTGGGATATTAAATCATATCTGGGATGATGCCAGAGAGCTGCAGGCTGAGAAAAAAAAAAAAAAGCAGATGAAACGCATCACTCCAAGTAAGAAAGTCGTTTCTGACTCGCTCCGCTCACACAAGGGTCTGGTTGGATACAACCGGAGCCTAAGACAAGAAATATAACAGTTTTTTACAGCTTACTCAAAATAATGTGCCATTAATCTTCTCTTTTCAGGAGTTCTTCTGCAAAATTTCACACATAAATAAGAAAAAAAAGCAGCTGAAGGATTTTATTTTATTTTTTTAAGAAACCTGTGTCAAATAACACTTACCCAAAATCAGCTTTAAAAAACTGCTTTCTATTGTATTTTATAAGTGTTGAAAACAACAACATATGTACTAAAAGGGAGTGGGGGGGAAGAAACTGATGAGAGCCGAATGAACCCACATTGTTGTTTGCAGAAAGGGGGGAACCAGTTCGACTTGGTGTTGCCATCAAGTCAGTTGGCATACGAGACATTTGATATGATTCACTTCGCTGAAACCGAATCAAATGTAGTGAATCCGTCTCTGGACGACGTCCAACTGGATTTTAAAGCTTTTGGGGGGGGTGAGAGAGCTGTGTGTCTGAATGTGCACCGCTGATGCTGCCATGTTGGCTGGATAATGCTCCAGAGTGATGCTCCAAAAGCCAAGCTCTCTCCAAAAACAAACCGACGGTGGAAAGCAAAGCTCAGCCCTGAAGACAACTGGGACTCCCTCTGTGACATCCTTTATCAAAGCGGCTCAGAAGAGGAAAAAAAAAAAATGTAAGCAAGGAGTTCGTCAAACTGAGTGAGAGGAGAAAAATTTTCAATTTGATGTTTAAAAAGTCATGTTTTGTTAGATAAAAACCCTTTTACAGAGGCCGTGTCAACAGAAAAACACCAGCAGACACCATGCATTACTCTGTGGGCAGCGCCATCTCTTCCTGTGCGGCGGTTTTTCCCAGCCTACTAATTCACCATTTACAGGCAGCCCGCAAAACAGCCTTACTCATTTTGCCCGTATTTAAATACGAACGCCCGCCCGACACGGTGCAGGAGCGTGTCTGCTGTTTGCGTCTGGTACAGGGGCCTGTCCCGATCCACCGAGGCAACCTTTTTTTTATTCTGAACGTGGCAGGGTGCATGTCTCACGAGAAACAAATGTCAGCCTACAGTCAATATCAAAAGTAATGGTCCATTCATATTAAGTTAGAATAATCCCCGTTTGTTTTCCCTTTTTCGCAAGAAAAAGAAAACTGGCCCACAAAAAAAGTGATCACATTTCTTGTTTTTATTTATTTTAAAATCGAGTAACTCTGATACAAAAAATACAAAAAAATAAAGAACACTTTATACAATTTCCCCCCAGTAATCGCCTCCCTCTGTCGTTTCAAAGTGACCCAGTGTGCACACATGCATACACGACTGTACTCTCTTAATGTAAACACAAACTGCAGCCTGTCCATAATCAGCTCTCTCCCCGTCGGTGGGAGAGGGAGGAAGGGCCAACCAAGCAACCTTCCTGTTCCCAGTTCAGGGTGTCATCCTCTCCTCCCCCACACACTCTCTCTGTGCGGCACGTAGTTAAATGTGCAGCAGACACTATCGATTAATTTGGACGACCCACTCTAAAGAGCTATCTAACGACACACAACTGCCGCCTCTGCTCCTAATGGCTTTTGTTCCCAACTGTGTGCCCCCCCCCCTCCTCCCCATCCCATCGTCAGCCATCTGAACTGGGAAATACTGAGGGTTTGTTTGTACACAGGATGGTTTTCATGAAACATGAGAGCGGAGCATTATGATCCGTACAGTCGTGGTGGGCCACCGCGGGTACAAGCAATCACGAGCGTAATTTTTCTGTTTCGCCCAAAGCAAACAAACAAAATAACCTCCATGTGGTGCGCGTAACGATTCTTAATGATCAGACAATGGTAAAAAAATTCAAATGAATTAAAACATGTTTCCATAAGCACGTAGTGTACGCTACAAATTTGCCGCTTACAATTTTGTAATAAGTAAAGTAAATAAACAGCACAATCTTCAAGGCATCAGAATCAATGGAACCGTGTTTAGTGAGACCAGATGTGATAATAAAAAAAAAGGAAACAGTGTAGGTAAATACTTTTTACATCCCTGTTTCCTTTCACCAACAGCCAACATCTATTTGTTCACGCGAATTAGCAAAAGCAGTAGCTAATGCAAGGAGTCAGATTACAACCCAAGAGCAGAGCTGCCTTTATCCCCCTACATGGATCTTAATCTGTCCAAATCCGATGCTTTCTCTGTGTCCCAAATCCACAACAGAGTCTAATTCCTCTTTAATCTAATGAGCAGTAAAGGTGCACTTACTGGGGATCAAAATACCGCCGAGCGCTCGTAACAGCATCGTAACAAAGGCAGTAGCTCATGTCTTAAATCCTGCAGTCATTCAATCAAAACTCGAGTCAGATATTTGTATTGTGGTAACTATAAATCCTACAAATTAGTCTTACTTTTAAATGTGTTAATTGTTTTTATATCTGTTTTTTGGCCTCACACTGTTTAATAATCATTTCAACCACTCAATTTAAAAAAAAAAAATCTTTTAGCTGTTTGGATGTTTGGTTTTTTAGTTTTTGGTTTCCCATAATTATTCTTCTAAAATTATTAGGGAAAAATTACCAATCTAATTTCAGCTTCTTTATCATTTTTTAAATATCATTAACTGTTGCTTTTTAGAACTACGGTGTTATTGAGCATAGATTTCAATATGGTAATTTTAGCAAATCACCATATGTGCTGCTGTTGACAATTTTCCTCTAGCTTGCATACATGCTAATGTTATTGTTCTACGTTTGAATGGTATACTAAAATACCTTACATTTTTTCTACCAGTATTTCCATCAATTAATTAGGAAAAACTGATTCAAACATTGGAAAGCGTCTGCAATGCTAATGTTAGCATCTTACCGACATTTGGCTAATGCTGTCACATAGACTGAGTTTAGCAGAGCAGAAAGTGTAAGCCAATCTAACCTGTAATGTTTATTTTAGCATATTTGCTCATATTAGCTAATGTAAGCGAACAAACTTACATGTTAGTTTATTTAAGTTAGCTAAGGTTGGTATGTTGGTTAAAGCTATGTGTAAGAGAAGCTGAGCGAACAGGCTAATGTTTATTAGCTAATTTCAGTTGACCTGTATCCGCTAAGGTAGGGGTTTTGGGTAACGGTTGTTTGATAAATCTTGGGATGGAGGATCTTGGACACATCATCAGTGATAGTATCTGGAGTCACTGGGGGTTTCGGGTCTTTCAACTTCAGACCCCATCACCCAGGCGACCCGACCGGTAGTGATCAGTTCCCGTGATGAGTTTTTTTATTCTAGTGCATTTTTGATTCTCATAATATTACAACAGAAGAAACTGTTTGGCTACACAAAACCAACTCTGAAATTCTTTACTTGACAAAATACGGCAAGGCTTGTATACTGGAGAAGTTTAGATAATGTATGACAGCACAATTAATATCACTTTTTTCCCCCTCCTGCAAACAATTAGCCTTGACTGGGAAGGCTATTGACGGCCAGCCACTGAAACGTCTACTTTGCTGCAGAAAATCAATTGTGTGACCAGCCAAAGTGTCGGATTAAATATGCTTCCATTTAAAATGCAGGACAAGCAACAGCTACTTTAGTCATGCAATGGACAGAAACAAAATAAAATGAAAAAAACAAAAACATCTGCCAAAGTAAACGGCAAAGTGTTTCTGCTGAGTAACTAAACACATCTTTGTCCACTGAAATATTGTAAATAACAAGAGAAAACCCATAATAAATCAAATGCTTAACTGTTTCACCTGCAGGAAAAAGAGCAACCTTGTTGCACCTCGCATCATTACTGCTTCCTTCAAATTAACCAGTTTGAGTTAACATCCTTCCAGTAACGTCCAGAGTAGTGGAAATAGTGGGAGGACAGAGGGTCATTTCTCAAAATGAGAGCTAAAGGTGAGCAAAACACAAAGAAATCCTGGTAAAAAGATGCTTATTCAGCATTATCATCACAATACAGTAGTCAGACATTAGGTGCCACCTTTGAGTGCCATGCCAAAAATGTAATCCTTTACTTACGTAATTTAAAACTAAAAACAATAAAACACTGAGATTTATAAATGCGCCACCAAAGATATTGCCTTGGCGAAAATATTATGAAGACTTTATAAAATTATTTAGCTGAAAAAAAGATTACGGATTCTTTTGAGGTAATATTTCAGAGAGATAAAAATGATCTTCAGGAAAAACTCGACCCTATCAGAAACGCTTTCTTTTCTGCACACCTCTGCATTTACATCTGATAAAAATCCAAAGTGCTGCTGTTGGCATACAAACAAGTGGAAGGTGTGCAGGTGAGTTGCTAGAGAGGAGAGGCCAGACGATATGTGGCATCAGTGAAAGTCCAGTTCTATAAATGACTCGGATCGTCCAGCTGGGATTGCGCCGCCGTCACCGAGCGCGGCCTCTGCAGCCCACGCAAGTCTGAGCACGGGGGCCCTCCTCTCCAAAAAGTCAAATGTCAGATGTTATCCATCCCTTTGCTCGCCGGAAAGCAACCCAGCGCTCCATCGGGAGGCGCGCTCGGGTGGGAGGCCCAGCGTAACAGGACGGTGACGGAAAAACATCATTACTATGCTTAGTCTGCTGTAGGGGGCTGCTGCTGTCTTGGCAACCAAATTACTAACTACACAAACTTGCAAAAGTATTCATACCCTGTGGACTTTTGTTTTGTTTTGTTTTTTATACTTTACAATCAAAAACTTTGAGTTGGTGAATAACTTTAAAGTGAAATGGGGAATGTGGATTCAGTTCTTTGCTGCAGTTACAGAGTTTTGAAGCTTTCCAAATTTACATGCTGAGACTGGTCAATATCAATACTCCAATATCAAAGACAACCTTTATTTAGTCTTCTAATATTCACCTCCTATTATTACATGAACTCTAACCAGCCTCCCTGTTAATGCTGCAGAACACCATCCGCACACAACAATACTTCTACTGCTATGATTCAGAGTGGGAATGTTTGAAGCTAGCTGTTCTGGCTTATAACATTACCAAACTTTTTGACGTTCTATAGCTTCACCCCTGACCTTTATGCTGTTTTATTTCCTCTAAATAATGCTCCTAAGAGTTTTTGTCCATCTCCTAAAACCATATCAAACACACTGAGGGCTGAGCCTCATCAGAAAGCGAATCAGGATAACAGAAAACAATCCTGTGACAAAATTATAGTTAGGCCTGTCGCAATAAACGATAAATTCACTCATTTTCGCTTATCGGCATTATCGTTTTTACCAGACTTTCCCTATTTCGACACTGGATGACAAAAAGACTCAACTCCGGTGCCCTCCACTCGCCCTTCCCTTTCTCAGTTTCTCAGTGCGAGGGAGGAGTAAACTAATAAATTAGGGCGGTGCGCTATTTTGTACTTCTCCAGCGTTTTAGCTCAATTAGCATGCTTAAGAAACACTAGCTGATATCGGGACAAACCTCAAAATAGAACTGGTTACAAAGTTGAACCAGTGTGGGAGCATTTCGGAGCATTTTCGAGGCGAACCGCTGGACCTTTGCGAACCGGTGTTCCGTCGAGTCGCGTTTCCCCGTGAGATACTGTTTCCCATGTGTCTTTTTGCCGCGCCGCTTCGCTTCTCTCCGCACAAGCCGTAATATAGTAGCAACGAAGAGCGGCAATACAACCAACTTCTACATGCACCTAAAGAGCAACCATCCAATTCAGTTTTCTCAGCTGGGCAAAAAATGAAAGCCGTCTCCGTCTTCAAGTTCCCAACAGTCCACTATCAGTGAAGCAATTAATCCACAGGAAACGTACAAAAAGGACGGCGCAAAGTGGTGCGCGCTCACAGACACTGTAGTTCGCTTAATTGCTACAGAAATGCTGCCATTTAATATTATTGAAAAGCCATTTCGAAAAATGTTGCAAACGTTTGACAGACAAGTACCACCACTGTTTCTGGTGGTTTTGTTTATTTTGTTTACCAGTTTCAGATTAAAGTGTTCATTTGAAAATAAAGTTTATTGAGCTTTGACAGGACATAGTTGCAATATTATGTCATTATCATTATATCAATTTAAAATGGTCTCCAACAATAATATCGTTTATCGCAATAATTTCTTAGACAATTAGTCATTCATCAAAATGTGTTATCGTGACAGGCCCAATTATAGTTCAATATTGCCATGACAACTGTTCTACATCCACACTTTGCTCTCACCCATCATCGAGATGCTTCTGGCCCGTTGTAGCCTTTCAGCATCTTGTGCCTAATAATCTTGACTGCAGGTCCAGTAAGTCAAAATTTTCATACTTAACAACAAATCTAAAAAAACTTGTAGAACTGGAACATTTTTCAAACACGGATTATACAAGAATATGCATTAACATTACAGTGGAAATAATCTGAGCACTTAAAGAAAAGCTACAATATTTCTTATGTCCAGTTTTGGGAATACAGCCAATCAACACCTAAAAACAAAATAAATCGTACTTCTGGATTGGGTGCTACATGCCAGCAAATTGCATATAAAGTAGAGCAGTTTCTAGATATTTCAGCTTTCAAAGCTGCATTTCCTTTTAAAATATTTAAGATATTAGTACGTAACATTTGAGTAGCCACCAATTAGAAATATAATGCCCAATAATAAATTCCTTCTAAACATTCCTTTTCAATATTTAGAACCTTACATAAAATATACAACATACCCCTGGACAGCATATGAAAATGTGGGTATTAATACTTAAATTAGGTGAATTAAATCTGATAAAAGACACAACAGGCTACACTGAGCTAAACAGAATAGTTTTTTTTAATTACCTTAGTTTAAAGCCTTTAATTTGGTTGCTGATGTTTTAAACATCTAGCCACTAATCGGCGAAGCCAAAGCCTCATTTTTCAGTCAATGCTGGAAATGGCTTTAAAGCTAATAAATTATTAAGAGCAATGAAAACTAGAAGTTTTGAGAAGATAATAGGGATCATCACAGGTCACGGATAATCCCGATCAAGCACCTGGTTAATCAGGTAATCCTTAAAAGCAGCACTAATGGTCCACCACTGAGCTACCTTTCTACACACAGTTCATTAAAATCAAATGCTTCCAACTGACATTTCCTCCTATATTTATTTCTGTCGAGCATAAAAACATGAAGAATCCCCCTCACCCCCAAACCTGCCCTGCCGAGGCTGATTAAAGAGGAAGGAGTAATTACTCTGCAGCAGTGGCTTTCAGCAGCATTATGATAATGCCTGCTGAAAACAGGTGGCTGCAGCGTGCGCCTGATAAATTGGAACGACGGCTGGCGGCATCGCAAAACAGGCAGCTGAAAACAAATTACCTCACACCTAGAGCCTGCAGCCACGTTAATGCTTTGTATGTACACAGCCAGTGTCCTGTGTTGTCATAATACTGATGCATAACCAAAAGACACCACACTTCTAGAAACTGGACGAATGCACTCGCTTCCGCGAGCTCCAGCCGATGCTCTAATGTCACCCGACAACCCCCTTCTAATGTCTAATCAATACCTGATTAAGATAACTGCAGACCTTTAATAAGTATTGGAGGAAGCTGATGGAAAACACGGCTTTGGGATGTGCAATACTTTAGCCTCAGTGCCTTACAACCACAAACAAGGATGAAAAGTTTTGGTATTTTAGGTATTTCTGTCTATATTTACGTCTCTGGTTGTGTCCTCTACTTGGCTTCTGGCAAACAGCAAACAGGACTTCTTAAATAATTAAACACTGTAGTATTTAGCTCTAACCAGTTTTACCCGCTGACATGCAAATATATATAAAAGAACAATCTACCTCATTAAAAACACATCAATCACAGTGCAAAAAAGCAATTGTTCCAGTATTTAAAAAACAAAATACTTGAGGTAAACCATTCTGTTGGAGTCAGCATTGCTTTACCTGTGTGTGTCTGATAGCAGAATAATGTGACAATGTTACCTTCAGTTGTAGTGAAAATGCTTTATACATCATCAACGGATGAAAAATTAATTTGACTTTGCGTCAAAGCCGAACCCTTCCCAAGACCATACCTTCAGAGCATCATTGTAACACTTCTCCATGCTGTTAACTATCTTTCTAAGGATAATTGGAATATGTTGTACAAAAAAAGCCAGATTGTACATTACAGTTTTTGGAAAACGGAAACTTGGCCTACTGTAGCTCAGTTCCAGCAGGTTTTAACTAATTGCTGCTGTCGCTAGTCGAGTGGAGCTGCGTGATAATGAAGTTCACCAGAAAGATAAAGCCCCAACGTCGGGTTTTAGGTAAATAAGCAGAGCAGAAGTTTGATGCACCCTCGAATGGCTTCAATGACAGATTTAAAGACAATTCATCATGATATAAAGCAAAAAAAAAAAAGTTGATTTTTAACAAATCCCAACCTTTAAGTTATTTGACTTATTCAAACAGCACATGAATGCATCCATGAAAAGCTAAGAGGTTGCGCACGATAAACGCTTTACTTGCAGATGTCCATCTAGGAAGCCTAAAAAAATTAAAGCCACTGGGAGCTTCCTCGTTACGCCGCAAGTGAGCTGTGCAAACATAAGTACAATACGCTCGACAGCGCATCGTCAGTGCATGTGTTACATTACCATGCTTGCATGTACAATTGAATCCCAAAGATCACTTCTCCACATAAATATTTCGCTTCAATCCCAAACATCCAACGCTTAATTGTTCTACATGAAAAGGTAAGAAACGCAGCTTCTGACCCTCCTTAGTTGTTGCCATCTCAGTGACACTCTACTAAGAGGTAAACATGGGGTCAAACAGGACGAGACACCTTGCACAGACCCTTAGTGGCTGCTGCAGGCAACAACTGCAGCGGCAAGAGGACTAAACTGTATTTAATTATTTACAAAAAAATGTTAACAACCATACACCGAGTCTTCCCATTGGTAAGTTAGAGAAATCACAATGGTAAAAGTTGAGGTGACTAGAAAAGAAAATTGCACCTCAGAGAGAGGTTCAGAAACCTCCGTTCCCCTGCTTACAATTTTTTGTAAATGTTGTCTCTAGAAACTTGACTAAGTGTTAGCTGAGCCCGAGCCGCCCACTGAAACCCATCTCGTCGTGGCTGAACCTTGTCAGGATCCATTTTTCATCAGCCTTCAAGCTGCTGGAGACTGTAGGGGCTATGGTCTCTTAAAAAAATTAAAACAAAAGCACACTATGATTCCCTCAGCACTCCAACCCCACCCACCAACCCAACGCTCTCCACTGGAAATGCCTTCAGAACACAACTGGTTTTGCTTTTTGCTCCCCCACCTCCCGGCGATCCATCGGCTCTTCTCGTGTCTGGTTTTTTGGGGGGGAGTTTTTGTTGCACATAATCGAACTGTTTCCATCGACGAGTTTAGCCTTTTAAAAAATTAAGAAAAAACCTCTCTCAATTCCCTGATGAGCTGTTGCACACTGTGATCCCTGGACATGCCTGTTGTGGTGCACCATGCAGAAAGCTGGAGTATTGATTTGCAGCTAAGAGATGGATCCAACCAAAATACACACACACAGATTTATATTCAGATTCAGTCATCTCTACTTTGCTCCAGTCCTTCGGTGACGCATTACGAACCCAAATCCTTACGCGCATAACTTGTCTCAAAGTTGAAAAGCAGCCCTTCTTTTGACCGCAACGAGAGCGAGCTGGTAAGGTTAGGGCCGAGCTGATTATCATCTTTATTGCATTCTCATGGTAGACTGCAAAGGTGGAATGTAAGACCTGTAAACACAACAGAGAAAGCCCCAATGTGGCAAACAAACAAAACAAAACAAAAAGAAAAGAGCGACAGCAAACCCCCAACACCAAAAACACTCAGAGCAGGATTGTGCAATTGTTAAAATATGGGAGATAAAGCTTTGATGATGCATGCACAATAAAGAAGGGGATGGGGGGGTCGCATTTGGTGCTGATTGCAAAGCCTGATCTGCATGCAAAGTCGTGCACCAAATGCATCCACATCCCTTTAATATAACATAAAGCGTCTGGATGTTTCTTCGTTTGTATCTATCTATCTATCTATCTATCTATATATGCATGCATGTGTGAGATTGCTGCAGGCTGAAGTTCCCCTCACTTCCTACTTTACAGCTGCTGTCAGAGCTCGGCTAACACCCTTTCTTCCTCCATGAGCCAGCGAACCATTTCTGACTACATTTGACACCGCATTCTTCCAGACGAGCAGAGAAGAAGACGAAGGAGAAGAAGAAGAAGAAGACGAAGGAGAGGAAGAAGACTGCTTTACAGCAAAACCAAAAAAACGCATACAAATGAAATAAAGAAGAAGAAATAAATCGCCCCACTTACATTTCACCGCCCTGTCCGTCGTAGATAACACGGGCTCATCATTAGGCTTGTTTTCGGACATTTTCCAGTGCGATATGAAATGATAGACGTATAAATAGAGATAAATATAAATATGGAAGCAGGCTGGAGTCCCTGCGTTGCTCTTCGAGTGTTTCCGACGAAAAAGAGACCGCAGTGATCTCACCCGGGTTCCTCTGAGCGGCCAAAAATACTTGCAGCCGGGATCAGAGTCGGAGAGCGGGAGCTGGAGGAGCTGTTAGGAGCTGCTCGGTCTGATTTACTGTTACTCCGAGCCAAGTCGCCTGGCGACGCGCACTGCGCACCCTAACGTGCTGACGCCCCTGAAGGCCCGCCCCCCCTTTCTACCTATTGGTGGAGAGCCACTGCTCCGTTCTGTTTTTTGTTTTTTTTTATTAATTATCATTACTCCAAATGCTGCTGATGACCCGCCATAAACATCTTACCAAGAAAAATATTTGTTTTTAGATAGAATTTATTAGATAAAGCAAAAATGTTTTAAAATGAATTCAAATATTCTCATAATTCCACAACATTTATAAACTTAATTGCAGCTGTTAAAGGCATATAAAGAATCAAGAATCAAGAATCAGTTTATTTATATAGCGCCAATTTACAACAGGTGTCGTCTCAAGGCACTTTACAAAAAATCAATTAAAATCAAGGATACATTCTAACAAATCAATTTGAAAAAGTTTCCAATCTAAGGAACCCCAGCAGATTGCATCGAGTCATTGACTTGCAGCATTCACTCCTCTGGAAT
>JAVLVB010000879.1:1586140-1618297 GCA_032876305.1 Orestias chungarensis | reverse complement strand
ACTGGAAGCATCTCAGCCCATGTTCTCATCCAAGAAGCTGTCTCAGCTAACAGAACGCCAGCCCAGGTGTGGTTACTATGGAGAGAAGAACACTAAGAGAAAACAAAAGGTTAACAAGGTTGAAATAACGGTAACTAAGTAGATTGGACAAAGGAAGAAAGTAGCAGAGAGAGAAGTGGTCAGATTGTCCTCCAGCAGTATAAGCCTATAGCAGCATAACTATAGAAAAACTTAAATAACTTAACCCTATAGAGTGAGACATGAAGAAGGTAGACCAAAGGAGAACCGTCTGTCAAGACTGAGTTCCTCCCCAACCGGATTAGGCTGTCTTCTCTACCTCTTCCTAACTATAAACTTTTTTAAACAGGAAGGTTTTAAGCCTAGATTTGAAACTAGACAGGGTGTCTGCCTCAGCATGTTCTCTTTTTTCAATGCCGATTTGTTCACAGCATTGAGAAAATGTATTTTATTATTATTATTTATCTAAATGTTTCTGACAAACCACCATAAACTTCTAACAAAGAAAAATAGTTTTTTTTTTTTTTACTTTGGTAACTTTTTAAAATAAATATATAATAATAGATAAGGTATAAAATAAATTTACCAGCAACTTTTTCAAAAATAAAATGAAATGTAGATTAACAACTCAAATGTTCTCACGACTGTTTCAAATTTGAAAACATGTATGCACATCATGACAGCGTGAGCTATTACAGAAATGTACAGCATGTGCTCCATGCAATGCCTGAATTTGTGCAAAAGTATTTCATGAATAATAATCTAAATGTTCCTGACACACCACCATAAACCTCTAATAAAGAAAAAGGAAGTAGTTAAATTCATAATAACTAAAATATTTTAAAACAAACATAATAATAGAGAATTAATTACATAAATTTATCAGCAAAAATAACTTCAAAGATAAAAACTATGAACATTTAGAATAAAAGCCCTTTTTATGAAGCCAAACTAAATCAGAATATTAAATCAACCAAATGTTGTCATGACTCTTAGTTCAAATTTCACAGCATTTATGCATGTTGTGGCAGCGTGGGCTATTACAAATAACGAAGTTGAACTAAAACGTCAAGCAAATGTTTTGCATTTCTTCGTCTGTCTTTCCTGAACTGCAAGTAAAGTAAGTGAGACAGTGACAATGTATGATTCATATCAATGCACCCACCCATTAGTTGAATCCTCCATGCTGGGCCAGACTGATTCCTATCTCTTATAGTCATTGGCTGAGAGGCACCATGGATTCATATGGGGGATGTTCTTTTTGCATTGTTGATTTATTCATAGCTTTGAGAAACTATTGGACATGTATCAATCAATTATCCATTTTGAGAAAGTGACTCAGTTTTGCAAGTGAACTGGTTTTGCAGTTTGTACGGTTTTGCAACAGTTTTGTTTAAGTGGACTAGATGTTGACCAAATGTTGAATAGCGATGTAACAAATGACACTGAAATGTAAAAAAACTAGAATTTCTTTACTAAAAACATCAATAACATTCATCTTCTTCTACCAGCTCATATAATTAACTGTGAAAACTATGAGACATTTAAAAAAACAATAAAACAGTGGTTAAAAATAAACCAGTCCTATAATCCACGTTATTGTCTGCTTAGTTTGTTTTTGTATGTGGTCTGTGTCCACTGTATGTAATGTGATGAGTGTAATGTTTTACGGTGTCTGCCTCAGGACACCACATGCTATTTAGTTATGGTGCTAATTCTGGCATATGTACATTTTTGTTTTCCGAGTTGATTAATATGAATTGTCCTAATTCAAGAAATAAATGTATTAAATTCTTCCTATTTTTCTTATTATTGTTTAATTATTATTGATCTTCTTTTTTTGTTAGAATTTTAAACAAAGAATAATAGATTTATGTCAGGTATTTACATGCTGATTGCGTACCAGGTGCATTAAAATTATGTAAACATTAATGATGGTTGGATGAATGGATGGATGGATGGACAGATAATTGCACAATATAAATTGTCATATCAGGTTACTTGGTAAAAAAAAGAAGAAATTTCACAGAAAAGATCAGTAAATTAAACAAGATGTTGGATGTTCTATTTGTTTTCTCTAGCACCCCCCTGAGGACAAATCAGCACTGGCCACCTCAGCTTGTTTTGTAAAAGGAGTCCACTCTCCTCTGAACTGAGGCTACAGACCAGGACAGTAATTTAAAAGAAGAAGTTATTCTGTTCCTTTAGGGTCTTCCAATATTTCACTGATGAAATAAAAGTTAGACCATGTCAACGTAAATTCAACAAAACCTAAAGTACGCAGAAATATACTTGGTCCTGCAGGAGTAAAATGAGAACATTTTAGTGAGATATTAAGAATTATTCTACAGCAACTTAGCCAGCCTTTAGTTTAGGAGGGATTGGGATAGCAGAGTAATGTGTTTTTCTAAATCTTTAGAGGAAAATAACATTAGTTAAAAATAGGCTTTTCTTGTATTGCCAAATTCAACTGGTTAAGGGAATAAGCAATTCCTCTCTACAGCCATACTATGATTATGGTAATATTGATATATTTCACCCGTTAATTACTGCAAATATTGATGATCTAATGAAAATCCAAGATGCAATAGGTGGGATTTGAACATAACTTATGTGGAGGGTAACTAAAAGATCATCACAGATTGCTGTTTTCATACATAACAATGGAAAGTTGTGTGAAAGAAGACATGGAGGAAGGAAAATAAACATGTGCAATGCCTGACAGTTTTCTGTACTGCTTACATGCAAACAGATCAAATGTATATATAATAATGATATATCATCGAATCTGCCCAAACTTAAGTCGAGTCGTCTATCAGAAACTTTTAGCTCATTTTATGCTTTCCTCTGTTGACAAACGTTATGGAGAAGCTGATTTCATTTTCCAGCAGGACTTTGCACCTGCACACGCTGCATAAACTGCCAGTATGTGCTTTAATGACCATGATGTCACTTGTGTTTGTTGCAATTTATGGAAAAGGAGCCCATGACAAACCAATGATTGGACATACTGCAGAAATGGGATACGATAAGACAGGATTTCTTTATTTCTTTATTCTCGTTATAAATGAGGTAACGTTTGGATGATAGAATTAAGAAAATAAACAAGTATTTACACATTCAACGCCTTATTGCACTTGGTAACCACAAACTGTGTCCGCCGTCAATAGTGCAATTAATGCTTCCAGATCAAACGTATTCTTTAAACTGGTTGTACGAGTTTGAACTGCCTGGTGTTTCCCTCCTGAAGGGAAGAGCCTAGAGCAGGGGGCGTCACAGGTGTGTTGCAACCTCTGAATTTTTTATGGGCTTTTGCGACGCATCAGGATCTCTTCCAGGTTGGAGAGTGGGGTGCAGACAAAAAGTTTCTCTGCAGACCTGATAAGACTCCGGAGGGCTATGCTTGCTGAGGCTGTGCAGCTGCTGAACTATGCACACATTACACAAGGTCAATACGCCCTCAGTAGAGCAACAGAAGGCGGAGAGTCATTTCTGTGTCAAACCTTGTTTTCTGAGGATCCTCACGAAATAAAACTTCTGCTCCATGTTCTTCCTCAGCTGCTTGTAGACTAATTGACAGAGTGAGATTTCTGTAATCGAATCCTCCATATGTTATTTAGTATTATGTGTTCAATTTTCTTAGGGATTTAATTTTGTTTTATTTAACGAGCTGTAAGCCAGAATCACATACTTTAACGGAAATAAATGTTTCAAAGATTTAACTGTGCACCGACTCTGTAACGTGTTTACAAAAAGCATTCAATCTTTTGGATGTTTTACCCCCTTTGTTGCTTTAGAAAACTGATCATGATTAACAAATTGTTGTTGTTGTTTTCTTTGATGAAAGAAAACAACAAAATAAATAAAAACAAACAAGAAAACCTATTGTATTAAAAAGAAATTAGTCAAAGTAAAAACGGATTTCTACAAAACATGAAACCTTACTGATCTCTTCAAGGTATTTTGTATAATATGATTTTTGCTTTGACAATGAAAGGCTGAGCTTGAATAAACCACTGAAGGCGTAAAAAGAAAATGTGTAATTTATTTGAGACCCCATACATCTAAATGTAAACGCTTCAGATAGTACAGAAGAACCCTAGATAAAATAATATACTTATTTAACTCTTTTTAAGTCATTTTTCATTTTAAAAAACCTTGAAAGCATGGATGATGTTTGCAAGTGAGCAAAATATCCAAACAAAACACAACATTTTAGCTCACAAACGCCTTAGATTGTCAAGCACAGTGGCGGAGAGGTGAGGCTTAAGTTGGAGCCATTATATATATTTAGTCAGGCACAAACCCTCTATATCTAAATATTAAGGAACCATTAGTGAATGATTTTTTTTCGGTCATATTATCATGCAACAGAACTGTGGCCAGTATCAGACCAGGAAACATACAAAAAAATATAAATATAAATAGACTGAAACGTTGGAACAGCACGGACAAATAGAAATGCTAGGGTAAGGGATTTGTCTTCTGAAAATATGTATATCCCACCTAAACCTGAAATAATCTTAAAAAGCCTCTGACTGAAGACTGTTACTGTATGACAGCTCAATATCAAGGCAGCGGAGAGGATTTTTTACTGTAAATGGTCCTTGTTTACATCATACCTGAATGTTTGTGTGGCTAGAAACTTTGGAGAGTGATGTTGGAGTAGGGGATATGATCACTGATCATTATAACGGATGGAGAACATGGTTCCAATGTGCCATATCTCTCTCAGAATCAGAATCAGAATCAGAATCAGCTTTATTCGCCAAGTATGTTTACACACACAATGAATTTGTTTCCGGCTGCTGTTAGCTCTCTACAATTTACAACAATACAATATACAACAAGACTATGTAGACAATATACAAGGTTACATGTTCAGCAGAGTTTGCATATGTACAGAGAATATAAAAATAATGCAAGATAAATAGTTAAGGTGCAGTTACAGTATTATACAGCATGTATAAAGTGCAGTGTGGCATGTAAACAACAGTAAACAGCAGTTTAGTTTTTGTTATTGATAAGTTTGATGGCATTTGGAAAGAAACTGTTACAGTGTCTGTTTGATTTTGTGTTCAGGGCTCTGTAGCGCCTGCAAGAGGGTAGAAGGTTAAAGAGTTTGTAACAAGGGTGTGAGGAGTCTGTGATAATATTTTCTGCCCGGTTTATGGTCCTTGATTTGTATAAGTCCTGGAGGGTGGGCAAAGGAGCATCGATGATTTTTGCTGCTCTATCCACCACTCTTTGCAATCTGCATCTGTCCTGTTTTGTGGCTGAACCTTACCACACTGTGATGGATGTGCACAGGACAGACTCAATGACTGCAGTGTAGAACTGTTTCAGCAGCTCCTGTGGCAGACCGTGTTTCCTCAGTTGACGCAGAAAGTACAACCTTTGCTGGGCCTTTTTGAGAATGGTGTTGATGTTGGCCTTCCACTTTAGGTCTTTGGAAATGGTAGTTCCCAAGAATCTGAAGGTCTCCGTGGTAGACACAGTGCTGTTGAATATGGTGATGGGAAGCAGTGTCAACGGTTTCCCTTTAAAATCCACTCTGGTGTTTGGTCCTGCTCTTGATACATATTTTTGCAATTACGGTAACCGAGCTACTAAAAAGGCCGATTTAGAGAGCTACTATTTTATTTTGTCCGTTCAAAACCAAATACAATATACGTATCCATATTCCAATAATGGCTCCATCCTCAGGACAGCATTTGCAGTTTCACTCTTTCTTATCCTCACATCAGCCCGACCAACACTAAATTTACATTTGTTTTTGTGCCACCGCTTTTGGCTGGACAGGAAGTGGTCGGCTTAACCAAAGCCACTACAGATTACAAAGATTTCCCAGTAAAGAATACGACAGCCTGAACATGTGTGCCTGTCCACACAACGGGATCTGTTCGATCTGCCACCGGCTGATGCGTAGGAGCAGAGATTTGCATAAAGGAGAACCTCACCTTTCACATTTGTCCTTTCCTATCCATCAGTCCATGTATAAATGCAGCCAAACTGGTATTATCAAGAAACTGGTGTGGTATGAGTCAGTTGTTTGTCGAGTAGTGCAGATGCAGTTAATGAAGCACAAAGTTTTGTATTTTCCTCAGTGAGGGTATGTCTGAGTCAATGCATCCTTTCTGTCTGTGCTTGCACCGGAGACCTCACAGATCATTAGTCGTAACACGCCTCAGGTTCTTTGGGATGCAGACTTAATTAAACTCAGTTCAGGACTCAGACTAACGCTCTTTCTTTTCCTGGTGACCTATTGTCTGAAAGGCACTCACCTTTGTTATTTAACATTTTCCCTCTGTGCGTGACTGACGCCTATGCCGTCTTCACGGGAAATATGGTAAAACAAATAACAAGCAGAGCTCTGGGTGAGGGAATTTCCTTTTTCATTTAGAAGGTTTGTAGCTGCTGCTGGATATTTGACATTATTTACATCTAACAAGGTTAAAAAAAACAAAGTTTCCTTTATGATTGCCTGTTTATTGCCCTGTTATTAATTAGGAATATTTGACTTAATTTCTATAGACACACTCCTGATTCCACAGGTCTAACAAGGACAGACGATTTTGCATCCGATGAAAAACAGCACTTGCATGCAAAGTCACTTACAGAAGTATTCATATCTCTAAAGTTTACGATTATGAAGTGAAAACTAAAGTGATGAATTAAACAAGTATGCTGGGAATTTTTAATTAGCCCCATTTATGTTTTCTTTGATGCCAAGTCTGTCACTGCACCTTTGTGACTATGATCTTGCTCCTTAACTTTATCCTCGACTTCCCTAAAAGACAGATTTGTGAAGCACATGACTGATGGTCTCACGGTGAACAGATTCTCGTGATTGCTTCTTGCTCATTTTGTAAGTTTAGGAGGACAGCGATGTCTTGGTATCACATTTTGATGATCGATTGAATTAGGATGTTTCTTTTGGGGTTTTTTTAGCCTAAGTCTGCTTCATAAATCGCCATAACTTTATCCCTGAGCTGTTTGCTCTGATCCTTGTTCTTAATGATGCTTTTTTTTTCTAAACATTTCCTCAGAGAACTTTATTTTAAAATCTGATTGTTTTCAGATAAGTTGACACCTTTGGTTGAACTTGTTTTCACTTAAGGGTGTCAGATGAGGGTGGCAAATGAGGCTGGATATCCATGCGCAGCTTACTTTTTGCATTTTTAACACCGTTTTACTTTGTTTCACATTTATTTTCAGCTTAGTTTTGGTCTTTTACCCAACATGTTCCACCACATTCTCTTGACCTGTGCTAACAGATCAAAATAAAACCTGATTAAGTGTCATAAGTTGTTCTAGTTGACCAGGGCATGGATCAGTATCCATGCTGTTTAAAAAAAACTGTTCATTTTAACATAGGAGGAAACACCCTCTTATCTGAACTACTTCTGACAATAGCCCTTCTGTCTTTATGTTACTGTGAGGTGAGACGTGCCAACAGGAGCAGAACTGTAGCAATGAGCCGCACAGGTAAGGGAGCTTTTAAAGAGTTTATCATGCAATTACGGCACATATTAGATAATAACTGTTTTAATTTGTGCGAGTGAAGAACAATTGGGGTTGTTTTGCTTACGAACGGAAACTATCGTGTGTTCCAACAGAGAAGCTGCTCATCATCTATGAGACAGAGGCGAAGCAGTGGGCTTGCTACCTTCAGACAGCCTTCACCGGGGAGATCCCAGAGGATGGGATCTGCTGCTACGATGTCACCACAGTGTCCAGCCGAAAGGACGACTCTCTCACGCTGTCTCGCTACGCCTGCAAGCTGCTGATCCTTTCTAAGGGAATGCTGGAGGGTCTTCACCAGATGAGGCAGTTGTTCCTGTCCAGGGTGCTGAATCCTGCCGCCTGTGTGGTGGTTCTGCTGTGTGGCGTGGACAGTCTGACCCCGCTGCTAGACCAGGTTCCCATCAAAGGCGACGAGTGCCTGCAGATCTCCTGTGAGCAAGACCCTCCAGAGTATGTGCCGAATGTGATGAATATAATACAAAAAGGTAAGTTATTGTCACATCAATCAATAATTGCATTTACTACATTTTCTTCTGATTTGGTGATTAAAGATTGTGTAAAAATCTAAGGCTTTTAGATTATGAGCCTGGATAGCCTTTTAGAGGCTGGACAAACAAGTTAACATCTGCAATTTTCAGGTTCAACTCAATTCTGACATTAAATCCATTCAGAGTTATTTTTTTAAGCACAGAAACTTATCAGTCACGTGCAAAACACATTTAAAGTAGTCGCTATTAAGCTTATTGCATGGTTACTGATCTGTAAAGAACGGCCAAAGAGGAACTAAAATATTTGTATTTTTTGGTGATGAATTTTAAAACCAGTAGCTATGCTCTGTTGTGAAATGTTCCTTTCCAAGAAAAACGAGGATATAATTTACTTGAATTTTAAATTATTGGCTCAGATTGCATTGGTATCCCTGTCTGTTACAGATGAAAAGTGTTAAAACACTATGAGTTTCTCTTAGTGGGTTATTTGAATGTAAACCAAATGATGTCCAGTGTAAATTAGCAGGAGGACATGTGCTGCTTGTTGATTGTGTTTCTCATTTTGGCCTCAACCCTGGCAATTCAAACCTAAATAAATTGTCTAATTTTCACTACTCAAAATATATCGGTTTCTTTTGCTGTCAATCTTTGAAAGGGCTTTCCGAAACTTTTAATGACAATTATACAGTTTTGTGTGTTTATTATGTCCCTTTCATTTTTCCATGTATCCATACTCATTCTTCCAAAGTGCTCAATTTGTCTAAACAAAACAAGCACAGAGGAGTGGGCTTGTGTTGAAACAGGTGTGTTAGGAGGAACATTTGAGGCAAATGTGGCCTACACTGATTACTCATTGCAAGATATGCAAACTCAATAGCACTCAACATCACTCCAAAGCAGTGATACAGTGAAGTGTTTCAGGCGGGGTGCCCACGAACAGTTATATATTTTTTGTAACTCTGGATTAATCCTTTTTTGACACAGAAAGATTATGCTTTTTTTAGTACTTCATGTTAATGAGAAGAAATTTCAATTTATGTCTCAAAACAAGTTAAGTTAACAAATTATAAATACGTAGAAATAGCAATTATAGCTGTTATATTTCCCATCTTATTTTGCAAGCCAGGACATTGAATATAAGGCAAACAGCAAAATGCTAAAATTATCCAGTTGGCTCAGATGGTACTTTCTATAAAATTGAATCCACTTTACATCTAAATCACACATTTGCCTAACATTATGCTACCATAAGTTTATGAAGTTAGTAACTGCAAAAATAATACTTTTTTTATATATATGTTGTTAAATGATTGTAGAAAATGTTTTTCTTTCTTTTCTGCTATCTTTCATTCTCTTTTTCTTAGTAGAATGTAGTTTTGACTGTTCGTTGTCTCATCAGGCTAAAGATAATATGGCGCTAACATGCTTTACTGTGACCCATGCATTCTTCATCAACAATGGCTTGTTAATTCTGATTATGTTTTAAATGTCTTGTAATTTTTTTTTTGTTGGTATTGTGCTTCAAATTTGTCCAAGAACAATACACAAACAGGTCTGGCAGGTAGCTGAGAATACAGTTGTGAATCTCCAACTTGGATATAACACTGTTTCCCAGTCTTAACGTTTGCCTCTAATGTTTTAGGCTAATGTCCAGCTAAGATATTGTATTTGTAAACGTTTTATTAATTAAATAAAGAATGATTATGGTAATAAATAAATGTGGGATAGAGTTAAATATGTTTAAATTGCCACGTTTTAAGCCAAATTACTTACATTTCAGCAATAACTGCATTTTATATGCTTGTTAGATTTGTTAGATTTGTACATTAGTGTTGTTATAAACCTCCTACTTCAATAAATTTTAAAGCTAGATCTTCCTTAAAGGTGGAAATAGCAAAGGAATTTATTTATTTTAGAAACCAACAAAAAGCAGTAGATCAACAACAAATCTGTCTACAGAAATGTCTGGTTACAATATAAAATTATAGGGAGTAGAACATTCTGATCATTTTTTTGACTTTTATTAAGTAAACATGGGGTCAAAACATTACTTTTCACAATTACAAACTCACATATTGAACTATAACCTGCATACTTTCTTTGTATTTTTCGACACTTGTGTCAATACCTTTGATTGCTTATATATGGTTACAAATCGACTAAAGTGTATGATAACATTAAATGATGCGGTATAATCCACAAGCAAAAAAAGGCATTTTGTGCATGTGGCTGCTGCTATCTATATACGGTTTGCAGATGCCTAACATTCTACATCCATCCTTTACAGGTGCATCAGCGGTGGCAGCAAATATGAACCCCGTGACACATAGACCATCTGGATCTGAGCCGAGGGGCAAGCAGATGCTGTCATCTGGAGCTGACAGGGTCAAATCAAGTGTTGTTATCATTCCCTCAAGGGTTCCCTGTGGGGTAAGACACACTTTTCTGGAAACACATACATTTATTCCGACAGCAGCCATAGAACCAACTAACACGGCAATCCCCCCGCACGGACCTGTCTGACAGAGCTCCTCAAAGGTGTTCGTGCTTCTGAAGAATAATTTGGCTGCCAGCGACTATGAGGTTGAGTTCAAGGCAGAGAGGAAGATAGAGAGAGTGAAGCCTGTTTGCTGGAGTGAGCAGATCCTGTGTGTCAACACCCCAGGTAGAAAACAACAAATGGTTATTTTATAACTAACTAATACTTTTTAGTTGTGCTTTTTTTTGCTTGATTATTACATAAGCATGGTTTCTGCAGCAGATTTTCCTGCAGGAAATGTAAGGGTAACTGTCTACAGTGATGGAAAATCCCTGAGCAGCTCCAAACTGCAATACTACACAAGAATTGAAGAACTTGCCTGTCTCCTGTCAAGTGTGGCAGACCCTGTAGAGTTCATGTGTCAGGTAAAACATTCAGCGGTCTTTTATTTAAAGAAGACTTTTGTACGATTTTATACCGTATCATCGGCTAGCTGCATGAATATAAGATGCTTACAGCATTACTTTGATTAAAATGTGTTATTGCAAAAATAATTATAAAGTTTGTGCCATATATTGGTTTTTGATATGTAGCATTGAGATTCTATGATGTTAGGGTTTCATGGACCTATTTTTTATTGAAAAAGGCATTAAGAACTTGTGCAACACCTGTGGAATGCGCATGTGATTCTAATAATTGGGGGAATACCACATACTTTGGGTTATCAAAATGAGTCCCAGAGCATCCAGAATAAGAAGGTTTTTCCTGGCTGTGGAAATACTAAAAGCAAATCTTTACCCTTCTGAGGTCATGGAGCTTATAGTGGGCCTTTTATCATGTAAAAAGACGGTTCCCATTTGCTCTACCTCTCTCATGTCTTACTCTAAAGGTTTAGGTTATCCTAAGCTACTTCTATAGTTCTGCTGCTTTCTGATCGCTTCTCATTCGGCAACTTTCTTCTTTTATCGTCCAATCTGCTTTTGTTTACAGTTGTTTCAACTGTAAACTCTCTGAGAGTGTTCTTCTCTCCATAGAAGCTACACCTGGTCTGGCTTTCTGTAAACTGAGACTGCTTCATGGAGGAGGACATCAGCTAGGGATGCTGCCAGCAATGTACTACAACTGCTGCTCGAAACGAATTTTTTTTTAGTTTCCTCTGCATCTATTTGCGTTTTGTATTCTGTCTCTTCAAACCCCCAGTTGGTTGTGGCAGACGGCTGCACTGAGCCAGGTTCTGGTTCTGCTGGAGGTTTCTTCCTGTTAAATGTTACGTTTTTTTCTCTGCACTGTCGCTACATGCATGCTCAGTGTGAGGGATTGCTGTGGAGTCAAAGGTAATCTATCGTCTCAGTGTGCTGATCCTGGAAGAAGGTATGCTTCAAGTTAATGACTCAATACTATCTGCTGAGTTTCTTTAGATTGGAAACTTTTCAAACGGATTTTAAATTAAATGACTTTCACCAGTCATACCTACAGAAACCGTACGACATTGACCCTTGAGGCATTTTGTGGGAAATGCTGGAACAGTTTAAGCTGCTTTGATGGTTTTGGGGTTATTAAGTCTTTGCATATCCAAAATGAGAGCTGTGTCTGCAATCTTTACACGGGCCCATGCTAAAATTAGACATTGTTTATTGCTTTGATTCTAAACAACTTGATTTCTGAAGTTGCTTACCATGATATTTCTAACCAGTACAGCAATGTCTGATCCTGCATTAAAGGAGTTTAAAACACACTTTAGCATTTTTTTTTACAGTGAATGTAAAACGAGGAGACACGTTTTATATTATTAACCACAGCTTTACTATACAGCAGTACTGAAAGATAAGGTCATTGTTGTCTTTGTTGAGTAAATCCCTTGCCAAAATACTCAAACACCTATAATGAATCATTAGTTTAGTCATGCAGGAAGTGGCCGACTGCAACCTTCATGTCCTCAACAACTTTTACATCTGATCTTGATAAAACTTTATTGCCTGGGAGGCTGATGCACTATTGCAATTTCTGATTTATAGACATTAAGTATTTGTGAATAAAAACCAAAAATATATATAATCAAAATGTGTCTTGTCTTTAAATGAAAGGGAGCAGGTTTCATCATTTTTTGTTTTTTTGTTTATACATTTGATTAGATTAGGTCTATTTGCTGAAGCAGCAAACATAAGCAATAAAAAAAAGCCACAAAAAAAAAAAACCCAGAGGAAGAATTCATGAAACAAAACCGAAGCAGCACTTTGATGTTGGCAGGGTTAGATTAAAGTTTGCATTTTTATTGCGCCTCCAAATTGATTTCCAATATCACCACCACTGTTTTCTGAGTTGGGTTCATCTTATTCAGGATTCATTCTGGGAAGTACTCCTGTCCTAAACAGAAAACATTTTTTCTTTTTTTTTGCAGTCAGGACTCAACAGAGCAATTAAAACTTTGTTTGCCTTTTAGGCTCTTCAAGTTTGCTCTGTGGATAAGCTGGACCAGAAGCTGTCCTCCATGCTGGTGGAGCTGATGCCCACAGGAGGTTTTCAAGGACTGCAAATGGAAAACACGCCTGAAAATGGTACAGCAACAATGCTGTCTAATAGGAATATTAAAAAAACTTGAATGAGTAGGACTAGGTTTAAATGTTATTCAGACTTTGAAGTAAAAACGGAACAGAAAAATAAAATTCAGAGCTTCCCAATGAAGGACTATCTAGTTATTTTAACCAAGGGAAAAGCTGTTAGTAGTAGTTTCTGAATCTTTACACAGCCATTACAATTAGACTCCAGGAAAATTGCAGAAAATATTTAACTCCAATTGAGAAAGAGTGGGTCAGGAAATACAAAACTTAACTTCCCTGAACCCGCAGGGTTTCCTAAAATGACAAAACACCTTTATTCATTTGGTCTAAGCTTTCTTTTCATTTGTGAACAATCATTTTAGGCTTTTAAAGACCAGCAATCTAAAAAAAAAATCTCAAGTAATCGGAACGTTCTAAACTGTAAGCATTGCGCGCTACTGTTACTACTAGAAACTAAAGCTAGTAATAAAAACTACTGTTGAAATACATTGTTCTGCTTACAAATTTACTTTTTGTATTCGTTTAAAAGCTTAACCCATAAGTAGCATTAAACTCTACTGTTAGCAATTTAGTCTATGACAAGCAT
Source organism: Orestias chungarensis (assembly GCA_032876305.1). Taxonomy (NCBI): domain Eukaryota; kingdom Metazoa; phylum Chordata; class Actinopteri; order Cyprinodontiformes; family Cyprinodontidae; genus Orestias; species Orestias chungarensis. The sequence continues at coordinate 1,604,641 of JAVLVB010000879.1, read as the reverse complement.
AATATGCTACCATTATTAATACAGAAATGTTAATAGGAAATGTATTTCTCTGCAATCTATGGAGTTTTTTTAGTCTCAAATGCAAATATTGTATTTATTTCATTACGTTGGACAGTTTCACAGATACTGTACGGTAATTGCAGTTTAAAGTTAGGGTGCCTTGAGTTTACATATTGGAATTTCAATTTAAGCTGGTATTTTCTTCATTTGGGACTTTGTACTCCAAATAAAACTCTTCTATATTGTACAGCACGGACTAATAAATAAGAACAGTAAATAAATGAGGGCAAGAAGAAATTTAAGGCTTAAGAACAAACAGTGAAAGTCCTTTACAAAGGAGATGGTTGTACAGGTCAAGAGAAACAAGACTAAAGACAAGAGACAAGAGGCAGCATCCATTCTTCGATGTGACAAAACATTTTGGTTACTAAAAATATTATTTAGGTCAATATATTACTAAATACCAGAGCTGTGATTCAGTGCGATGTTGTAAGTCGGTTTAAATGGACAAACACATTCCTCTGGCATGATCAAGATTATCCACAATGAGGGAGAAAAAAGGCTTTCCATTATTTCTCGGCTCATTATGTGGCAGACGGATGGCTTCATCAGCTTGTGGGATTGATCTTTAACTCTGTTAAAAAGGGCAGAGGGAGATGTTGCCATGACAAACAGGTCAATAAAGTGCCTTCAAGCACTCTTTCTTTCACTATCCTGTTCATTTCACATTGACCACATTGCTTTACATCACTCCCAAGCTTGCGTCCAAAGAGAGAAACGTTGTAGAAAAATAAAGTTAACAGCAGAACGGGATGATCCAAGTTAACGACGATAAACAAACTGAATTGATAATGTGTTCATAAGCGTTGATGCTAATTTCCAGGCTTGACTTAATGGATGTGAGAGGGTTTTCACCTCTGTTTGAACGTCCACAGGAGACCTCCACACCGGAGACGTGCCCTCGCTCCTCCACTTCGCCGCTCAGTATGGATTCAGGAGCCTCTCGGGTCTGCTCCTGCAGTGTCCGGGGGCCGAGCGAGCTCTCCGCACGGTCGATCGACACGGACAAACTCCCGTAGAGATCGCCAGAACTAACGGCCATGAGGAGCTTCACGTCATGCTGAAGCAGACACTGGTAACTCCTTCCGAGCTTTTTTTCCCTGTCCCTTAGAGTTAGTCTCTGTTTACCTTGTATGTACTCATGAATCTCACAGTCATGGATGAAGAAATGCTAGAAAATCTCCAAGGAGTGTAAGTTAGCGATGACTTTTAATTATAAGGAAATCCAGAACTAAAGGATGTCCTCCACTGACTATCATCGTCACACCTTTGAAGATGATAGTACTCCCAACTGGCAGTATCGGGGTACAGCTACTAGAGCACCTAGTGAGTGTTCATCACCATAAGGATCCTTTTAAGGCAGCTGTTCATCTGTTTTCTGCCCCCAGTATGTCCGCCACATTGTCTCATTAAACATAAAAAATAAAAAAAACTCGCCTCCCATCACTCACTTCTTCTAGTCTCACCAGCAGCAACTTATGACATTCTCTAGTGCTTCGAGGTAACATATGGAGAAATCGGCCCCAAGGGAAATCTAGACACCCTAACAGCTGTTGAGATGTACTCGTCCCAGCAGCACGACTAATTGAGAGCCACGGCAGACTGAGGGTGATCTGATCAGACGGCTGCATCGAGAGCTCGCCGTAAGCCTGGGAGCGAGCTGCCCGGGGGGGAGCGTTGGAGTCATCGCAGGTCTCTCCACGGGGACCTCGACAAGCCTATAGCTGTAATGCAGCAGATTCTGCATGCACCAGCATGCATCCTACCAAAATGTTAGTTAAAATTCATCTCAGCTGCAGAAATTGTACACCAAATCAATGCTTGTGTGTATATACTAGAAACTATTCTCAGGCTTTTGGAGGCGAGCTGGGCTTCTTGCACTTCCATTACCCAATATTCTAACCCCCCCCCCAAACTTTAATTAATCAGCCCTCGATGCGTCAGTGATTTGCGTGCTAGAGGAGCAGGGCTCTGTCAATAAATCCAAGATGGATGGGTCCCCTGCCTCGTTCATAGGCTGAATCAGTCATGGACCCTGCGTCACATGCAGTAACTGACTGTGGCTTCACACTTCTTTGTTAATTAGCTGTGAACCGCACTGGCTTGGGGAGAGGAGGTGAATTATTTAGGGGGAGCCAGAACCCAAATACAAATACGGAGAACGAACTCCTCTTACTCGTGTTTGTGTCCTCGTGTTGCAGGCTCACGCTCGATGAATCACCGGAGTATTTATTTTTTTCCTGTGCTCTCAATAAATACAAAGGAGTTTCCAACGGTATTGGTCACAGAAAAAAAACAAACAGCCGTTTATGTATTTACTCTTCGTGCAGTGAAGACTCTTATCCAAATCCAGGGAAGCCAAATTAGTTTTGGTTGAGCTGCTCTTTCCCTTGGAATTTGTCGAGTCCACCGACTTTGCTTTGCATACTGCGTTTGCAGCATCACACACAGCGCAGTTCAGACGGGACAACTCCAAAGATTTGTTTGTCATTTGAATGATGGTGCCATTACTCTCACCTTGTTTTGGGGGGAAACGGTTTCATTCGCCCGGATTGTACAATGACAGAGACTTGCATCGAAGAAAGATTACATGGATCAGACTTTAAAGCGTGTGCAGCACATACCACAGAGGCTGATCTGTGTGCGCTCGATTGTCATGGTAACTCAAGTAATACTTATGTGATAATTTGCTTAATGACAAAGTTTTTCAATGTGAGGAAAACCAACACCTAATGCTAATACATTTATTAAGGAGGCATAAATGCAGAAAGAGGGTCAGGATCAACGTCTTACAGGAGCCAAGTGGAAATATTTAAGGCACTATTCATGTTGTGCGGTTTATTAAACAAGAATCCTGCTTTTGGATGCTTATAACAGTTACATATTTTTAATTCAAATAACTAAAGTTTGGGCTATAATTTGCTGCTACTTTTTTAACAGAGGGATGCTTGGGTCATGCTGGTTCCATCTCCCTATTTATTGCAATCTATAAATTAAACCATAATGGGTTTTATTTAACTTCTTTATTATTAAACATGCTCCCTTAGGAGATAACTTTTCCACTAAGAGCAATGTCCCTTTTCTTAGTGCTGACCCCCGAACTGACACAATGGATGGAAAAAACATGTATGGTCATGTAGAGCAAACCCCAAAAGAGGCAAACCGTCAAGAAAGTTCATCCTGCTCTGCTCCTTCATATTCACAGCACCCGAATTTGATGTCTATTTTTCAAATGAAGCCCTAGAAACGACGTACAAAAGTCGTTATAACCAGTTTTATATCACGTTATAACGAGAGAGTTTCTTGTTGTGACAGGGTTTTCATAGAAAAGGCTGGTGTTTTCTTCCAATATTTGAATCCCGCTGGTTTTCCGAATAACTTCTGGGTCAAGATCATCGGACTATTACAATATCATCCACCCACGCAGCAAAAGAGTCTTTGTGTTTGTGCGATGAGTTCAGTTTTCTCCTAATAAATCAAAAACACAAACTTATACTGTGTATTCAAAACATACACACACAAAAAGCCGCCCGCTTTAAGAACTCACAATTTCTCGTCTAGACTCCCTGCCTCCAGGTTTGTCTGCTTACAATCGCCGAAATGAATTCAGATTTGACGGGAATGCCAAAGGCTCCGTGGTTCTAAGGCATCTGTAAAAGGATTCAGTAAATAAATACCTCTCCTTTTCTTTTTGAAAATGCCACGCTGTTCCGAAGCCGACTATTAAAATTCAGCACTGGAGCAGTTGGTAAATAACGCCCCCCTCTTCTTCAACCTGTTGGGTCTGCAGAGAATCTCAACCATCAATTAATGCATTCATGTTCGCCAATAGCTCATTTGCAGTTCTAGGAACAGTGCAGCGTTGTAATTGAGTCATGATTGGCTGTGTTGCTTGGAAACTGCAGACACTTCTCAGCATGCTGGACGGTGATATTTTGATCCAAGCAGCTATGTCTCATAAATATTGCATTTCTTTGCCGCCATTTGTTATATTCAACAGTTAGTATATAAATTAACAGAACACATTGACTGCTGAAATGTATGTCCCCCCCCCACCCCCAACTTGAAAAGAAAGACGATTTAAAAGGAAGTGATTTATTCTTTTTTTTTATGCAGTCAGAGACGAATCTCTTCACAGCCTCAAATCCATGCCAGAAACAGGAAATAAAAAAGCAGCAATAATAATCTGGTTCTAATTCTGGATGCAGCCTGAAAATCAACCCACAGTTCTCAAGTTGTTTCCTAAATGATATGTTTGAACTGAAAGGGGAAGATTGTCTGATTTCATAATTACCCTGATCATAGCCCTGTCTGTCTCTGAACATGTAATTAGCAAGTAGGCCGAGTCTCCAGCATATCTGTTGACAAAGTGAGAGGGAAAAAAAAACATGGTTTCTGTAAAGCCAGGGGCAACGGTTCCTGTTCGCCACGCGAACATCGCATTATAGCCCTGAAATTACAAGACCTGCAAGAAAGTGAGAACATTTAATTAATAATTCCGCAACGGTTATGACAACGCTGAATATTTCATTCTCGCGGATACACATTTGGTTTTTATGGACGGTCATTTTACATTTATGGCTTCAGGAGAGGCTGCAGCGAATGGACATTTCTTCTGAAAATGATGAGAATATATGTAAATGCCTTCAAACAAGCAGCTAATGGAGAGCTATAAGCTTCAACACAGGAGATAAACAACAGCCTTGTGTGAATTTAAATTACAACAGACTAGCCCACTTGAACTGTATGTTTTTGAGATGTATAAGAGACATAAGGTGTTGGTTTTGTTTCTGCTTTCTTTGTTGCAGAAGATGCTTGGCTCAGGCGAAGACAACAGCGTGTACGAAATGATGTGCAATGCAAGTGAGTGGGACATTTGTGGAGACTAACCTTAGGAGTTTAAAACCGCACGAGAGATGCAATATTGTTAATGTTTATTAAATAAAAACAAAGTCAAAATGAAAAAGGCTGTCTGTAAAGACTGAAAAAAACAAAAACAAACAAAAACTAAGTACACCCATGATTTAGAAGCTGACTGTGCATGGTTGGTTTTTATGGTCATTTTACATTTTGCATATTTCCTGTGCAAAATAAGCCAAAAATATATAGAATAAAGATTCAAAAGCGATTTCAAATTTTACAAATCATTAAAAAGTCAAATTGTAAACCTCATCAGTGAGTTTTCTGTTTCTTCTCCTATTGTGTAGTTCAATTCTTTTAAGATTCAAATGCTTAAATAGCTCCTATTCTCTTGTATACCATTTTATTCTTCAAAGCCACTTTGAGTTAAATTAAAAAGTTTTTACTAATCAGTTAAAGAAAAAACCTTTAAAGCCTGACACTAAAACTAAAGCACATCAAACCCTCTGTAAAAACCACAGACGCCAATGATTAGCTAAAATCTGTGGATACTTAAGATTCCCTTTAATTGCTTATAATTTGATATTTTAGAAGTTCGGTAAATAATGAAATCCTAATATGCATCAACATGGAAACCGTATCAGAACCTAACAAGCTACATTTTGTTTTAAATATTTCAGAAAAATCAAAGATAAAAGATAATCTGCATGTTTTCCACGAGTCTTTTTTTATTCATCACTGTCTTCTTGATGGATGCAGTTTAAATAAGCGGTTTCAAATTTTGAAAATCAACACTTTAATGAGTCAACAACTCGGTCAAAGTCTTGCAGATGCAAATCAAGACAAAAACGTTTCTACTCTACCTCCATCATTTGTAGTTAAATGGACATTGGTCCAGTAAAAAAACAAAAAACACTGTTCTTAACGCTAACATGCCAAATGTGATTTGAAGAATCACGGACGCGCTTTGCCGTCTGATGGATGAATTTTCTTGACTCCTGTAAAGATTGTCTCCTGTCTCCTTACGATCATTTCTGATTTGATGCAGCCTTTGCAACCTCTCCTGTTTGGGCAATTAGCACACCTCCACATTGTCCATACCAGCAAAACTGCCAAACCTTCTGCTTTTATAAAAGTGGTCCCAACAAAATCCTTTTAAGTCCTGCAGTGCAACACATTTCAGCTGCTTTCCGTACAGAAATTTATAAAAACAGCTTAGCTTAGCTAAAAGTGCTTAGCTTTTCCATGACTGCCTTTCCAAACAACGAAATGTTCTCCCTCCCTCACTGATATGGACTCCATGTAGCAACTCTCCCTGTTAGCTGTGAAATAAATATGAAAAATGTTGTGCACTACTCTCCCCATCTTAGTCGTAGGTAAACCGCAGCGAGGGGAGGGGGAGGATGAGGACCTCTACACGCCACTCGGGGTGAACGACGAACCGAACCCCGACTTCAAATGTGACAAGGCTTTGGACCTCACCAACCGTCCGCCAGCGCCCACACCCAGGCCCGAATGCATGCAGTTGAAAGGGGTAATAACCCCTTACATCGCACAAGGTGATATATTTTGTCGGAGGATAATGATGATGATGATGCATGCAATGGGAGATCATTTGTGCGTACGAACAAAGTCTGAAATGTATGGAGCAGCTACGGAGACACGTTAGACTGCGTCAAGGGCCCACGTGTTTGCCTTAAAACTGTTCAATTTCAGCTGCTTGAATATTTCATGAAGTCGAAGGATCCAGAAAGTGGCTGGCATTATTAAAGCTTATGAATCATTAAATCAGCTCTGACTCGTTTTGCAGGCGCTCAAAAAAAAAGAAAAAAAAGAGTTAAATAAATCAACTGGGCACGTGTGAACAAACGACGTTACACCTGTTCATTGGCTTCGCCCGTAAGCAGGGATGGCAATCTCTCTCGTTCATGAAGCTGATTTTCTTTCGTATTGAGCTTGCATGCGTTTGCTGAGCCACTTCTGTGCCCAATGGGGCTTACGAAGCAAAACAAGAAATCGAATGTTTGGAAGGATTCTCTGCCTACAAACAATTCTCTCAGCAACAGAAAGAAACCAGACAGAGAGAGGGAGAGAGAGGAAGGGAAAAGGCCGGGGCTACCACCATCTGCAACCAATCTTGGACGAGCCAAGGCCAAGTCAGCCAGAAAAAGTCATTACACATGTTTTCCACCGTCCTAGCCTGTCCCCAAAAAAAAAAAAAGGAGAGGTTTCCATCTATTGAGACAGTGCAGCTTCGAACCACAAGAGGATTCAGTCCAGAGATGGGAAAGGAGAGACGAGGCTTGGATGCAGGATTAGGCGAGCAGCCAGTCTCTCGATGAATGAGTAAAACGCAGCTCTCTTCTGTTGATGTGCGAGATCCAATATGGAAAATATGACATCTAATAAGTGTTTTCTCGAAAGCTTCTCTTTTTCTGCCGCTGCTTATAAAAGAAGCCCTTGTTTGTGGGCATCCATGATGTCAGGTCGTCTTCCAGGGTGTGGACGTGAAACCATTATCCAACATTTGGTCACGCAGATGGAGATTCGTCAGATGTGACAGCTGACAAGTGTGGTCTTTTCATTCTGAGCCAACCAACAAAAGCACAATTTAATTGGCACACAATTCAAAACAGAAGTGCACAAGTCTGTGCGTGCCCGTCTACGCAGACCAGTTGCAAAGAGGATATATTTAATTGATTTGTAGGTTTTTCTGTCTGTTGGATGTTGTTGTAACATGTAGCTTACGAGTCCATCTTGTGGATGAACAGATTCATTACAAGAGGAGAAACGTAACGTGGTGTATGATGTTTTTTTTGTTGTTGTTGTTTTATTCATATCATTCATTCTTTTGTGTTTTTCTAGTTTTTAAAAAGAAGAAAATACCAAAGAAGGATGCCGTTGTGTATTCGCTCACATCTAAACAGGGTAAGTGATGGTTGCCCAGCATGTGTGAAGGATACTAATCTGCAAACATCTGCACAAACCACGTCAGTTTTGTTACATCCTGATGAAAAAAAAACTTTCTAAGCCTGTGAAGTCCAAATTGAACTGCCAGAAGCTTCTCGCTTGTCGATGAATCACTTCAACTGGAGAAACTGGGTGAGGTTTCGTTTGTAATTCCAGTCTCCAGAGCAGCAGCACAACACACAAACCTTGAGGTACCTGATTGGGCACAAGCAAAAATCACAATACAGGTCCAAACGAACCAGAAGGAACTTGTGCGATTAGGCCACATCAGGATAATCATTCATGATTTAAATTGGATCATATAATTTAATTGATAATCTCAAGTAATTGGGGCCACAGTATGTGTTTTTTGTCACTGTGGACAAAAAAATGACATGCTTTTATCAGCTTAATTTGTGATGGCACCATGTGGATTCTCTGTTCAGCTTTTTGAATATCAATTAAAATGAAAAGAGTTAAATGCAATGGCACATGTCATTATTAGGAATTACAAAGATGATGGGTAAAAACAGATTTTCTTTTTAAAAACCCAGACAATAAAATAGTCAATCGCAAATCCTGCTGTTCCTACATCATTTTCATGATACATTTCATTTAATTTTGTCCCTTTTGGCCCTCCATACATCCCAGGGGCCACATCACTACGATTCTGAAAATCCTTTTGCGACACGGTACTTTGAAACATTAACGTTTATTGGGTTTCCAAAGAAATTTTGACCTAAACATAAATTCTCGGACCAGTGAGAGCTGTTTGTTTGTTTACTGCAGAAGAGAAGCAGGAAGACGGCGTCCCCGGCACCTATGATACCTTCATACCAAACCAGATGCAGCTTGAGCTGACCATGGAGCTCCAGAAGAAAAAACAGATGGGGTCGCTCTTTGATGGCAAGGCTCCCAATCACTGCAGCGACCAACAGCAGCAGCATCTGCTTCAAAAGGGCGAAGTTAAAAAGCTGGAGGTAGGTTATTAATAAATAAACTATCGGGGAATTAAACACAGACGGGGCAGCGTCTCGTGGAATGACAGAAATTACGTTGTGTGACATTCTGTAACGTACTAAAGGTTTGCATGTCTCTGTTTTCTCTCTCTTCCCTTCTTCTTGTCCATTAACCCTTCAATACCCACCAGAGTTACAGAAAAAAATAATATATAATGACATGTAGTTATTATATTCTGTTGAATAGACTTAAAGTACAGAAAAAACCTGCAAGAGTTAATTGTGTTAAATATACTGAACCCTTCGAGCAACTCATATAAAGACCTGAAATTAGCTGGTTAATAAACCAGCAATCTCGTCACATCGCTTGTCTGCAGTTTGCAGTCATGATGCAATAGCTTAGCCAAAAAAGGGTTACTTCATTTTGAGAGAGCAGCGATGCTTCAGCTTCTTTAGAGTCCACATCAAGACTGTACGACTGGAAATGTTTCCAAACAAATTAGTTTGTCATTGTAAGCCTGGGAAGCATGTCCACAGCAACAAGCAGGGCTATATGGTACAGACAGCCAGAAAAAGCTTTGATTGATTCAATAACTTATCAGAAAAGGTCAGGTGTTAGTGGAAAAGCAGCCTGATTTAGAGGAGATCCGGATCAGGAGTTTATGAGAGAACAGAAAAGTCTGGTCGATTAAAAGGAATGAGAATTGGCACTTTTTTACAACTGAAAGATTAAATTGATAACAGGAAACAGCAGAAAACAAGGAAATGCAACATTTACAACACAAAAAAACCCATCCTTTCCTTCTTTACTCTTTTTTTTTAACAACTAGAGGAATTTTGTCTCATTTAAAACATTTTTTGTCATTTCTTGGTTTTGTCATTTTAAAGAACAACTATTTCATTTGTATTTTAAGGTTTTAAAATAAAGACACAAACACAACATTTGCAAGAAGAGGGCAGATATTTGGAGAAACTGATTTAAAATAACACTTTGTTACCAATACGATGACAAGGAAACCAAAAAGACCTAGAAAAGCTGCTATTCTAGGCATGTTATTATGTCTATATTTACATTTAATGTTAGTTTGTTCTTTTAGCCAAAGTTGTTTAGCTGTAAATGCACCGTATGACAGTATGAAAGCATTTGACATATTTTAATGAATAAAAAGTTGGCTCATGAGTGAGATGCTGCTTTTGTTGCTGCAGGAGAAGCCCAGCCACCTGAGAAGCGGAGTCCTCAACAACAGAGACGACTGCGTGTACGGTAAATATCCCGGAGCTCAAACTTTTAACATCACCACAGAGAGACTCTTAACGTCCCCCAAACTGGAAACGGTAAAAGTCTCTTCTCTCCCCCGCAGATAAAATCAACAATGTTCATCAAACACCAAGTGAGTCTTTAAAGCCTTATCTCAGATAAAAGTGGAAACCTGTGTTTTGCATTCAGTACCGGGAGATTTAATCCTCTGAGAGGGATGAGGATTTGTTTAGTCAAATCCCGGGGGTTGAGTTTTAGATGTAATGCGTTTCAACAGAGATAATAGGGAGTATCTCATTTCCCAGAATGATCGGCTCTCCGTTTTGTAGTACATGCTATAAAAACAACATGTTCCCTTCCTGTCAGGTTTTCTGGTGAAGGAGTCTCGCAGAGAAAGCAAAATGTCTGAATCTGAATTTTATACTAAGCCACTAAAAGGCCAAAAGGTGAGTTTGCAACAAAACTAAAATAAAATAAAACTGGACATTTCATTTAGTTTGTTCGTTAAACATATTCATTTATGATTCCTTTTTTGTTTTTGCAGACCTTTTGGAAAGTCGGCAAAAGATGAACATGCATTTTAAAGTTACTCATGGAATATAAAATCCTGTTTCCTGTCAATATTGTTTCCTTGAAACTGGATTATCTTCATTTTGTTAATGTCAAACAAGTTCAAATTTAAACACCTTTATTTTTAGCTCCCTGGTCAACATGACAATGAAAGAAAATACAGATATTGTAACATAAGAACAAACCCCATCAGTATAACAGAGACTAACTAAATCAACTATTAAGAGACCAATAACTAACAGGGTTTAAAGCAGAATAAGGGCTCTGAATTAGGATTGAAATCATTTTTTTCCTCCAAAAAGAGATCAGGTCTAATCAGGTCTGTCCAGGACATCTGGACTAATGTGCTCTCACAACACACTTTTATGAGGCTGTTCAAGTTGTTTTCATCTCTCACAGATAGTTATTGATATTAATACACAAAAGAAAAGGTTAGAAAACACTCAATAAAAGAAAGATGGAAAGCAATTAATATAATGACTCATACATTAAAAGGATTGTTTCCTCTACAGATCAAATTCCTCCGTGAACTCTTTAAACAATTAGCTCAGTGTTTTTATGAAACTTATGATATTTTTAAGAGTTTTTTCTTGAGCTCAATAATCCATTCTTTAGTTTTGCTCACATTTAAATCCCGATAAATTTAACTGAACCACTTAAAGGAACACTGAGATACTTTTCAACCATCCGTATCTCTTTAACCAGCACTGAGCAACTTTGAGGAGGCTGGCAGGAACCCTGCCACTCAAAACAAATACAAATGTGCTGACTGCTTTACGGCATACGTTACTAGCCACATTTCTTATTTTCAATATCATCATATCACATTGGTTCACCACAATTAGATTCATCACCTCATTGCTATTCATCCTTCACACAGCCACTGGAAACAGAAATGTATTTCCATCCAACTGCAGGCGACCGGGAGATCAGGATTTTAAGACACTATGCGCTGGTTCTCATGGGAAATGCAGTCTTCCCTTAGGCAAGACACTAACCCTTTTGTCCACTGGCTGCCAAAATCGGCCAAAAGTGAAACTTCTTTAGTGTTGCTTTAATGAAACAACATATACGGCCTGGCCAAGGTCTGAGTCTTGCTCCCTGAAAATCAGAAGAAGAAAATGCATTTTTGTTTTATTGTCCATATAACATGAGCAGGTCTGTTTTTGAGGTCAGTGTAAAATCGCTGCACACCTTATTAATCTTAAAGGTTTTATACATTTTATACATATCTAAGGTTTTGCAGATTTTTTATCATGAGGTTTCAATTTGAATTTTTGAATTCTTTTTTCTCTTTGTATGGTTTTGGTTAAATGGAAACAATTTTAGAACCTGGTACAGGCCAGATCATTACTGAATAAAGGGTGTGCTTTCTTTTCACTATAACCAGACATTCACTAAAAAAAGTATTAAACACAATCTTTAAACTGCAAGGGTTTGTGGTCATATTGTGAGTGCATTTTACAGCGAATAAACAGCCTTTTAAGAAAAAGGTGATTTGTAATTCGGAGATCACATAGAAACGGGAGACGACAAGGAGAGCGCTATGCATCAGCCACTGTTGTCACCAGACGAGCTTGGGATCAACTGAGTCGGCGTGTAGAGGCTCGAAACTCTGCACCCCAAAACCTCAATGACCTGAGGGCTGCCCTTCAAGAAGAGGGCGATGCCCTGCCTCAGCACACAATAAGTCGACTTGTGAACAGCATGAGACGTCGTCAAGCTGTGATTGATGCTCTAGAGCACATGACGAGTTATTGAGACGTTGACATTTTTTGTTGTGGTGTACACACCATTGTTATTAACTTTTGTTTCAACAAATTGTTTGAGATGAGGAAATCACCAGTGCATCCATATACTTAAATGTCGTACTTTCGTGATATAATATCACTGTAGCAGGAACTTTTTACATTTTCCACAAATTTCACCCGAAAGCCAAATATCCCTAACTTTTTGTGAGTAGAGAATATGATTGATAATATGAGTTACAATAAGATTGAAACAGCATTGATTTGGAGTTAAATTAATTACACATAGTAGCATGAGTTTAGCCCTAAAAGTAAATACATTATTGGTTTTATTGATGATGACGGTAAGCATATACAGTATATACTCTATATTGAACTATTGAACTAAAGTTAAACCGCCATTTCCCAGCTAGAGGGAGCCATAACTTTAAACATAGCTGAAACGTTGACAGGAAGGCCCACAGACCATCTGGTGGGCGCCGGAGCACCTGCTGACCTCCTGTTGGCTGAGGGAAGAGCTATGGAAAAGTTCATCTATCTGCGTTTCTGACTGTAAACAGCCACAGAGAGCGAAACACCCATGCGGAGGGTGAGAAGATCTGGGGGGAACAGCGTCTCGCTGCGTCTGGCTGCAAACAGGAAGCATGTGTTCAGTTTCGCTTTGTATGGAGTCGACATGTGTCAGAATGAGTCAGAATGAAATGATGTAAAAAAACAACAAAAAAAAAGACTTGCGTTTGTTTGGATTGTTGAATATGGAAAATGGCTCACATTTAGGGGTTTGCTCGAAAGGTCAAAGGCTTGTTTTTGTGTTTGGCTCCCACAGGGGAAAGCACTGGGATCATTTAAACACACAGAGGTGTGACATTACCGTATCTAGGTGGTAAAAATCAAAGCTTGCTGTAATTTCTGACAGTTTTCTTACAAAGACATCAGTTTGGCTGAATGAACAAACGAATGAATGAATGAAAGACTACGAGCTGCATGGGGAACTCGGTGAATGCCCGTCTAAATCCGAGGCCGGTCTATTAACCGAGCGGGAGCTGAAGCTGGTGCCAACAAAGCAGCTGGGTACACGACAGGCACATTTTTCTGTTCAGCCATGCTCTTTGTGAATAATATGCAATAACGCCGTTCCCCCCGCTCAGACCTGCCAGTTAGCCTTTGGAGATGATCCGGCTTCAGCACCCTGTGGCATCTCAGGCATATGTTTGCCCGTCGCCCGCTGAGCGTATCTCGGGCATCAGAGTGGGAGAGAGCAGGGCCTCGGATCGAAGCGTATGCAAATATCCGAGCCGCAGCCATGAGGGACGTTCCCCCGGCTGCAGAGGGGTACTTCAGCTGGCATGCTTGGCCTGCGATGAGGATGTTCCTGGTTGTGGTGCAGCGTCGCTTCAAAGGGAACCAGATCAAGTGCAGGACAGGAGTTCACAACCCCATACTGTGTTGGCACTTTGAAACAAATATATATAGACATTATCTGATCAAGCAACTCATATATTAGTTTTTATTATATCCTGGCCAAACAAAACTTTTTTTTAAAATTATTTTCTATGAATTTAATACGAAAAGTGAAACATTGACTATATTCGGTTTATTTGAAATTGCCTCTGTGTATTCATAGGTTTTATTATTTTATTAAAACCTCTACGTTTTTAAGCGTTACCCGAAAAATTTGGAAATCTACAAAAATTTACCCGAAAAAGTTAGAACACTTTACTCTATGGGCGTCCAGTTCCAGTCCTCAAGGGTTTCTGCTCAAACACGGCTGACTCAAATACTCCAACCATTTCCTCAGCTTGTCTGCAGAAGCTTGATAATGAATCATCATTTGATTTCTATGTGTTAAACCAATGGAAAGAACTGATGCAGGACACCAGCCCTGACCCTGGATATTATTAGCTTATTCTCTTTAAAGCCCAAATGCTTTCTGTAATTTTCAGCCAAAGGTAATTTTTAGACTTTAATCAAGATGCAACGTATTGGACAAATGATTCAGTTTTAATTAAAAAAGATTGATTAAAAACCCATTCATATTAAAAACTCGTTTTTGCTTCAACGTGCAAGGTTAAATGTTTTTTTTTAACTGAGTTTTAGGTGATAAACCAACACAAAACACAAAGCTACATTGTTAGGATTGTTGTTCTGTTAGAAGAACCTTAAAACAAACAATCTACCCTTATTTTCCGTAAAGTCATACCGGCTTTTCTGTCCCTACTTGAGAAAATCATTCCCAGAACAAAATGCTGCTGCCACAATGGGTATGGCATTCTCACGATTACATTATGTCGTAGTTATCCAACACAGGTTGCAGGAAAACGATGTCACTGCTGGTTTGGGTCGCTTTGAGGTCGAATAAGTATGATGGCGTCCAACGCTGAAAGAAAAACAGAGTGTGACAGAGATCCACTCAAAGGCAGATTCTCTGTCTTGGTATCCCAGGGAAGAGGCAGTGCGAGATCTGTTAGTGCATGCAGAGTCAGGCAGAGGGACCCGAGGACAAGGCGACAATCGGCCGCCTTGGCACAGAAACAGCATCAGACACGTGAAGGCAGAATTAGGCTTACAAACCAGAAGCGTTGGTCAGAGATCAGAAGCGTGGTCGATGTCCAGACCTGAAAACTCAGTGAGATCCAGCAAGGCGAGACGAAGACGCACAAATGGTGAGGCAGAAACAGCGTCCGGATCAGTTTAAAAAAGGAACACTGGGCATCTACTAACCCAACGCTTTCAACAATCTGTCTCTGGTAACTGGTTTGATGCCTGTAAGTAAAGGAGGAGACGCAGGTGGAAGACATGAGCTCTGATCCCACAAGTGGGAGTGATGAGTGTTCAGCACCGGGAGCGGAGAGGAATGTAAACAAAAACCAGTTACCAGGCCAAAATCATGACGGCCAAATGATGAGTCAAATTAAACAAACATGTATGTGTGTGGATTTGAAATGTGTTACAAAACAAACACATGATGCGGGGGTTTGGACACAGATTTTACATTTTCCAATTAAACTCATATGTAGATCAGATTCTCCACATATGATCATGTACTTTGTTCAAATGTGCCATTTACAAGAGGAACATGTGATCTCTTATATGTGAAATTCATGTGAAAACATTGGAATCTTGTTTTTTTTTTGGACATCACAATTGTTTTAATGTCACTCCCCTTACTTCACACATAGTACCTACCTTTTAAATGTAATTTTCCACATGTGAACTTAATGGGATTTTATCTTAAGGACTAAAAAGTTCAGTTTAGTTTTCAGTTATTTCACCAGAGATTAAAAAAATAAGTTTTTAATCACCTGAGCTGTGGATCTCTGCAACTCCTCCAAAGTTACTTTGGGTTTATGGGATGCTTACACCACTGTTAGTGCTTTTTTGACACGCATTTCAGTATTGCCGTTTTTAGGTTTGTGGTGGAGATCTGACAAAACATGAGGATTCAGAATATTTAATAGTAGAGTTGCATTTGGAAGTTAGATCAAAAGTTAATTCCCCGTCAGTCTCTATGTTCCTCTGTCGGGCTTTGTTTCTGTAGATGGATAGGATTAAACGGTTAATGCATCAATAAAAATGTTACGACGCGTCTGTTAAGTGGTGATGACCTTTATCAGCCGAAACGCAAAAAAAACGCAAAACTTATCGCCTCACTCAAATCCTCAAGTTCTTCCATTGGGCTGCAAGAAACACTAGGATAACTTATCAGGAATAAGTCGCCTGCTGAAGAAGAAGCGTGCATAAACACAATCGCCGTTGCTGTGCGACGCACCTTCGCGGGCGCATAGCATGAACTCCCTCACCCAGTCTCATCTCCAGCCTCGGGATTAGGGCAGAGGATTGTGCACAGCTGCTCCCTCAACATCACAGATAAAAATCAGGCAATTTCACAGTTGGTGGCATTCTTTCATCCCCTAATCCAGGAGCAGTTCACAGTTCAAGAAGAACCTAACCGGGATGGGAACTGCTTTTTGGAGTTGACCTTTCCCGACAGTGTAAGCACCTTGGTAAGGATGTTGTTGGGTACATGATCTGAGACAAACAGTTGCTAACAGTCCTTATCTCTTGGATCTGTTTCATTTGTAATGCAAGTAAAAGATTAAATCTTCTCAGAAAAAGGTCAAAACAATGATAGCTTGTAGTATTTTACCAGAATGCTGGACTGGTTAAACATACAGCTTAAGAGGTGGAATTCATTGAAAATGAAATTAATAAAATAACAATGTTACAGTTTGATGCACTGATATGATTAAACACAACTAAGATCGGCTGATACGATTGCTAACGCTGATATATTGTACATCCCTGATAAAAAACTACTTTTCTCCATACAGCTTTTGACTCGAGGTCTAGGGAATCAAGGAATCAAGGAATTTTATTTGTCATCACATCACATGTGGTACATGAGGTGGGACGAAATTCTAATCCTACGGTCCAGTTTTACACCCTGACAGCAATTTTAAAATGGCTACAAAATAAGAATAATATATAAAATATAAAGAAATATAAGAGAATAGGATTTTGACTACACAAAATCTACAATATGGGACTTCGGACATAGCAGCAATGAAAATTCGTAGTGCAAAATTTGCTGTAGCAGCATGGATGGTTAATAAAAACCAGCCTGTCAATTTGTGAATAAATGCATTTACAGAGCGACTTGTTTAAGGTGGAGTTTGAATCCAGATTGGTGCCTAGATTGATCAACTTCAAAACCTAAACTAGATCAAAATGTCTTCATATTCTCATACTACTTTTCTCATCTGATTGCTTTTAATGATGAGCCAGTAGGTTGGACCTTTAGGGTTATTTACAAATCTTGAGTTGGTTACAAAACAGATAAAAACTTAAATGAATGCCTCAAAGTCAGAAATGCTCCCAAACGTGTGACATATACACCCTTTTATAAATTTTAAAGCTTGTAATGTTCATATATATATATATATATATATTTTTTTTTTTTTCTTCTAAATTAAAATTACAAAAGTTTAGTTTGAATTTAAGCTTTAAATGTGGAAGCAACTAGATGGATGGATTGATGGATTTATAGACATATAGATGAATTCAATCAAAACAGAGGGATGATCTTATTGCTTGATGAATGGACGGATTTCCAAATAAACTGATGAATGTATGAAAGATTAATGGATGAATAGACTTCAAACAAGAGGGACAGATTGTTTTTTTAGACGGGAAAAATCACACGTGAAAGGCATTTATAAAAGGGGTGTGAGTCAAATAAAAATGTAATGTCGTTAAAAAAAGATGTGTTTCACATGTTTTCACATGGGTTCATATATGTCTACATGTGAGAATTGTGTCATCAGATGCTTTACATGTGAACTGAAGATGGAAGACATACTTGAAAATACTTGGAATAGATAGACAGACTAATTGAGGCGCGGTTGGATAGATGGATTTACAGATGAAAATAAAAAGGACGTATGAATAAATATGGATGTATTCAAAGATGAATGGATGAACGGACCTAAAACTGAGCAATTTTTGGACAGACAGACTTTGAGATGGATCTAATGACAGATATGTACAGCATTTAGACAATGGAACAAGGAGAAAAAAAATCTGGCGATACAGTTTTTTCTCCATATCCGTTATACAGAAACACTGTTGACAAATTCAACAAAAACATAGGTTAAACCTTATGCCTTATGGGACATTAGCAGAGAGACATGGACTTTAAAAGCATGTTCCTTAAACAGGAAAACAAATGTAAATACTGACTATGGCATCTTTTAGATACCACATTAGATCCTTTTTAAGAGTTGACGTTTTTACAAGTAGCTTTTTAAAGCCTGTCACAATAAATCCTTGAATTCAAAAGACTTAACGGCTTCCTGTTTACTCCTATACGGCTGATTTCCTGTAAACGCTTCAGCAGACGAGGCCAACATGTACAGTCTTCCTTTAAATGTTCTTTACTGCTGAAGCCCCATCCTTCACACAGCCCCCCACCCCGCCTTTAGAAGTCATCCAAGGACCTCTTTTCTCTGACCCTAACATTCATTTGCAGAGCAATTCTTCAGTGAAGTTCAAACAGGGGACAAAAAGGTACTTTACGAAATGGGGGGGGGGGGGGGGG